>JAHBCN010010872.1:0-30353 GCA_019359885.1 Listronotus oregonensis | reverse complement strand
TTGGGTTTATCTCTTCTGCTAATCACAACTGCTTCAGCTCCACAACTTACCCTTCCTAGACAACGGTTACGCAACACTGTGCTCCGACAACTCAAGTCGGCGTGGGGAGGTTCGTTTAAAAACTAACTCCGGATACCTAGGGCGCCACTAACTTGACAATGACAACCGTAAACCCAAGTTAGAAGGTCCTCAGATGTTCCTGAAAGTCTAAGAAGGAGGTAGCCTTGTGAAGTAAGGAAAACCACAAAATTGAAGCAAGTTTCAAATTTATTTTAAAGTTTGTTCCTTATGTGCCACTAGTAGCCTATTATCAGGACAGTATGTCCATTGGAAATATACTACATTAACCAATCCAGATTTCAGAAACACTTAAAACGTTTATCTTCCAACGAATCCCTTTTAAAAGGTTGGTTTAAAACCAAAAATTAAATTGGAAAGAATAAACTTCGCACTACACTCCGTTCAAGAGTTAGAAAGTAAAAGAGGCCTTAGAGGAAAATTTAGTTTTATGGAAGAAACGTATTTTTTTTCAATCTACCGAACCTTAAGGCTCGCCTACTCAGTCAGGATGCATGCACAAAGTGGCAATCCTCATGCGACAGTATTATTATTTCCTTGGGGAGAAATATGTAAAACCAGCAACAAAACTACTAAACATGGCATTCCGTACACACTGTAATTAAAACAACATCCCTCATTAACCAACTTGGCCGTAAAACAACAACATTAAAATTCCATCCGGTGTTTTTGTCGCGTTTCACGCAAATTACCCAATACATTGTGGACCCACCTGTAGCTGAACCACCTTTTATGTGTTAGACTGAAACGACCTCACGAGCCGGATAGAAAGAAAGAGAGGGAATATGATCTAGTAACCCTCAATATAATTTGGGACATGACCGGTCGTTCTAACCGCCAACAATATTAAAGAAGAAACCAAACCCCATGTCAAAAAGGGAAAAAGAAGATTATCAGCTGACAGGTTAGTTTTGACGTACAAATCAAAACAATAAAAGTTTTAGGCATTAAATAGACGAAATACCATTTAAAATGTCCAATAAAAGGGAAATAATGAATGAAATATGGATGAACAAAACGCCTGATATGCCTACAGTTCATGAGTGTATAACCTGCAAGTATATACTTCTGTTTTTAGGTTAGTGTTATCTCCGGTGCATATTGAATTTTAGTCTGGAGTCCCAAAATAAAAGAACTAGAGGACAAATCAAGCCTTTCCAGGTGTAAAAACAATAAGAGCTTTATCTAGCCAAGTCGCACGGCCTAAATTCACAACAGACTAATCTTAAAGAATGAGGTGTCGAAACAGGTATGCGTACATTACCATGCATATATTTTGCAACTGAAGTAAGTACTAGTAAATCACATGTTACATTAATGGATTGAATGGATTGATTTTAAATAGTAGGGGAAATTCCACAAATAACCATATTTTTTTATCACATTGGCAACACTGTCACATGCAATCTTACACGAGGTAACCATGGTAACCCCATATACTTCAAAAAAACAATGGATCACATTGTTGCCATTTACCGAAAACTTTCCCTAAATGCTATTTGAGTCAGAAACCTTATATGGCAAACAATTACAACACATACCACAAAACTTGCGTTAATTTAAAACGTGACTATTTTTAAAATCTCTTACTCCTTTGGACTAAGAGGGAATACATTCGCCCCAAGACAGTCCCAAAAGATGAAACAAACTTTCCAAATTACCAATCATAGCATTAAAATATTTTTTTTATATACTTAATATAGCGTTTGTGAATATTTTATCATTTGTTACAAAAATATACAATCATTTTCAAATATCTAAATTGCTGTACACCTAATTTTCTTAAAATCCTTTTATTAAAAAAAAATTAAAAATCGGTGTGTAACATAAAAATTAAAAAACAATTCAAAATTTAAAGCATATTTACCAAAACATGTTTTAAGTCAGATACATTAAACATCTTGTATATTAGATGCACAAAAGCACTAAATCCCAATTTTCTAGTTTAAATTTTTAAGTTTTTAAAAATCCTGTCTTTATATTAAATCTCCAAATTTTTTACGATTTTTGTAATACCCTGTATAATGTATAAAATAGTCCAACTTATTTACCTTTTTACACACACTGTATAATTTATAATGACAAACAGAAAGTAACCAGTCAATTTTTGGTGACTTTTGTAATGCCCTGTATAATGTATAGGCAAACCTAATTTATTTAACTTCTCAAACACACTGTATAATATTTATATTTGAAAAAATAATATATTCATGTTTGCCAACACACGTATAAAAATCCAGCATTTTAAATCTACAACTTTATAATACCCTGTATAATGTATAAAAAAAGGCCAACTTATTTACCTTTTTACGCATACTGAATAATTTATAATTAAAAAACAGAAAGTAACCAACCAATTTTTGGTGATTTTTGTAATACCCTATATAATGTATAAAATAGTCCAACTTATTTACCTTTTTACACACTTTGTATAATTTATAATCAAAAAACAGAAAGTAACCAACCAATTTTTGATGATTTTTGTAATACCCTGTATAATGGATGGGTAAGCCTAATTTATTTAACTTCTCAAACACACTGTATGATATTTATATTTGAAAAAATAAAATATTCATGTTTGCCCACACACGTATAAAAATCCAGCATTTTAAATCTTCAACCTTATAATACCCTGTATAATGTATAAAAAAAGGCCAACTTATTTACCTTTTTACGCATACTGTATAATTTATAATTAAAAAACAAAAAGTAACCAAGCAATTTTTGGTGATTTTTGTAATACCCTGTATAATGTATAAAATAGTCCAACTTATTTACCTTTTTACACACACTGTATAATTTATAATGACAAACAGAAACTAACCAATCAATTTTTGGTGACTTTTGTAATGCCCTGTATAATGTATAGGCAAACCTAATTTATTTAACTTCTCAAACACACTGTATAATATTTATATTTGAAAAAATAAAATATTCATGTTTGCCAACACACGTATAAAAATCCAGCATTTTAAATCTACAACTTTATAATACCCTGTATAATGTATAAAAAAGGCCAACTTATTTACCTTTTTACGCATACTGTATAATTTATAATTAAAAAACAGAAAGTAACCAACCAATTTTTGGTGATTTTTGTAATACCCTGTATAATGTATAAAATAGTCCAACTTATTTACCTTTTTACACACTCTGTATAATTTATAATCAAAAAACAGAAAGTAACCAACCCATTTTTGATAATTTTTGTAATACCCTGTATAATGTATGGGTAAGCCTAATTTTTTTAACTTCTCAAACACACTGTATAATATTTATATTTAAAAAAATAAAATATTCATGTTTGCCAACACACGTATAAAAATCTAGCATTTTAAATCTACAACTTTATAATACCCTGTATAATGTATAAAAAAGGCCAACTTATTTACCTTTTTACACATACTGTATAATTTATAATTAAAAAACAAAAAGTAACCAACCAATTTTTGTGATTTTTGTAATACCCTATATAATGTATAAAATAGTCCAACTTATTTACCTATTTACACACACTGTATAATTTATAATCAAAAAACAAAAAGTAACCAACCAATTTTTGATGATTTTTGTAATATCCTGTATAATGCATGGGTAAGCCTAATTTATTTAACTTTTCAAACACACTGTATAATATTTATGTTTGAAAACATAAAATATTCATGTTTGCCAACACACGTATAAAAATCTAGCATTTTAAATCTACAACTTTATAATACCCTGTATAATTTATAATTAAAAAACAGAAAGTAACCAACCAATTTTTGGTGATTTTTGTAATACCCTGTATAATGTATAAAATAGTTCAACTTATTTACCTTTTTACACAATTTGTATAATTTATAATCAAAAAACAGAAAGAAACCAACCCATTTTTGATGATTTTTGTAATACCCTGTATAATGTATGGGTAAGCCTAATTTATTTAACTTCTCAAACACACTGTATAATATTTATATTTGAAAAAATAAAATATTCATGTTTGCCAACACACGTATAAAAATCCAGCATTTTAAATCTTCAACTTTATAATACCCTGTATAATGTATAAAAAAAGGTCAACTTATTTACTTTTTTACACATACTGTATAATTTATAATTAAAAAACAGAAAGTAACCAATCAATTTTTGGTGATTTTTGTAATACACTGTATAATGTATAAAATAGTCCAACTTATTTACCTTTTTACACACTCTGTATAATTTATAATCAAAAAACAGAAAGTAACCAACCCATTTTTGATAATTTTTGTAATACCCTGTATAATGTATGGGTAATATGTTATATGTTTTTTTTTATTATTTTAGAATGCGAGTGATTTGGAAATTAAATTAGAGTCTAGGAGGTCAAAATATGAATCCTACGGCCTTACCGCACAACCAATACCGATCTGGATTGGAGAATTCCCAAATATTGAAGCTAGTTACATAAATATAAATGAGCAAATTTTTCGAGTAGAGTACCCACTAAAAGCTGTAGATGTTGCATTTAAAACATTTTTTGACTTGGAAGCTGAATATTCACCCGAAACATATTTGCCTTGGTTATTATTGCAAAAAGCAGTGTACAACGTTTCAGAGAAATCTGAATTCCATAAAAAATTAATAGATTGATCGACTTACCTGTAAGGATGATCGATCGTAATTATCCGAGCTGTTGTCCGAAATGATTATTACACACAGTAGTATGCATGTTTCATACCAGTCAGCACAAATCCAAAGATAAACAACTCGCGAACCCGCCCGTTGTCGTATCCTGCTTGCTCCATTGCATTATTTTAGTTAATTAGATCGAGGGTACTTACTTTGGGAAGGGGTGGGCTGTAATAATCATTTCGGACAACAGCTCGGATAATTACGATCGATCATCCTTACAGGTAAGTCGATCAATCTATTAATTATCCATCGCTGTTGTCCTCCATGATTATTACACACAGTAGATGTTTAAAGAAATTAAATCGATCTAATTAACAATTTTATAATACAAGATTTATTTTGACAGCAAATAAAATGTTTTATATTATAAACGTAAGAACAAATTTGGGTACATTTTTTAAATTCCTTAAAGAAATAGTATGTAAAGAAAATAGATAAAAAAATATGTTTTTAACACAGTAAAAAGAGATTTTCTCACGAGATTAATTATGTGTCTAAAACAAAGTTATTTATTTTATTATTGATCTTACAAATATATCTTTAGAGGCAGTAATTGGTCTATTAAATGCTCGTACTTGCAAAATACATCGGATAAATCCACCCTGCCACATTTCTTATTAATTCGATGTTTATCCATGCCCTTACAGTAGCTGGTGTTGAAAATCTGGCGGTATCAATTCCACTGTTAATTAACACCCTTTTTAATATCCCACATATACAGCTACTTTTTTTTTAATAATGAAATTTTAAAAACTTTAAACAGTGGGTTCCAAAAGTACACATTTTTAAAAAAGCCCAAAAGTGAAGAGGGTAACAATAATTTTGTTTGCATCAGCATCATTTTTAAATTATAAAAAAGTGGCGCAGCAAGAATATCAAAATGGGACAATATTTTTTAAAATAAGTTAGTATATAGGTTAGTATAAATAGCTATGACTTAGTTTTTTTTTGGCAACAGCCTAAACACACTGAAGGAAAAACATTAAATTATTTTAAATAAGGCTTATATTTAAGATTGGGCTCTGTAAACTAAACTACAAGTATACCGGGTGTCCCAACTCTATTTATACATTAAATATCTCTACTCCTATACATTATATGAAAAACTGGTGTTTGTTAATGCTTATTTTATTAACAGTAATGGTAATATACAAGGTGTCTCAAAACAGATTTTATTTCAATAAAAACAATGAAAACTCTGTTTTTGAGACACTCTATATATTAAATATATAGGGTGTCTCGAAAACAGAGTTTTTATTGTTTTCATGGAAATGAAAGCTCTGTTAATAAAATAAGTGTTACCAAACACCAGTGTTTTATCTCTTTTGGCAGGTTTTCCTACAATTTGTAGGTTTACTAAATATATTAAAAAAATATTACTAAATATTATGGGACTTTTTCATATAAATAGTAGACTGCATTATAATACTATATGGTTTTATCTTGGGTTTTTTTTATGTTTTTTCATCAAATTGATAACTTTAATAAACTTATTATAACAAATAGTTACCAAAGTTATAAATTTTGGTTACGTAAATTGTAGACTATTTTTTTTTTTTAATTGGAGTACAGGGTGTCTCGACCCTATTTATACATTAACTTTCTCTGTCTTTGTACATGATACAAAAAAAAACTTAAAATAAAAAATGTATGTTTGGTAACACTATTTTTTTAAACTAACCAAAACCAATTTTCTACCAGTAATGGTAATACACGCAGGGTGCCTCAAAACAGTTACCATTACTGTAATAAAATTATTGTTATAAAACATACATTTTTTATTTTAACTTTTTGTGTATCATGTACAGAGGCAGATATAGTTAATGTATAAAAACGGTTGGGACACCCTCTAACACCCTCTACTTCCAATTCTTTTTAAAAAATAGTCTTCAATTTACATAACCAAATTTTATAATTTTGGTAACTATTTGTTACTTATTTGTAAGTTTATTAAAGTTACTAATTTGAGGAAAAACATAAAAACAAACCTAAGATAAAACCATATTGTATTATAATGCAGTCTACTATTTATATGGAAAAGTCCCATAACACTTAGTAATAGTTTTCATAATATATTTAGTAAACCTACAAATTGTAGGAAAACCTGCCAAAGAGAATTAGACTAAACACCAGTTATTTAGTAATATTTTTCATAATATATTTAGTAAACCTACAAATTGTAGAAAAACCTGCCAAAAGAGAATTAGACTAAAAACCAGTTATTTAGGGATATTTTTCATAATATATTTAGTAAACCTACAAATTGTAGGAAAACCTGCCAAAAGGGAATTGGACTAAAAACCAGTTTAAACTGAAATAATTTCGATTATTGTAAGATAAAATACTAAAATAAAATTTATTTAGGCGCCTGTTCTCCTAACAGTAAACTCTACAGGCTCTGATAGTTAATCCTTTTCGAATATTTAGTTGGGTTAAATATATTTTGGTTTTTAAATCGACAATTTTATGGTTAGTATTTTAACAATATTAAAATAGTTATTTTTAAATATTTATAAAATTCATTCTTAGAAATAATTTAAAACGATCCCTTAAATTATTAAGTTGCTTAATGCAGTTCCATAATAACTAAGAATACAATTCTTAGTAAAATCTGCAATAAATTATATGATCCCTACATGTTATGGTATAGCCCGATCTCCCCCAAATTCTTTTAAAGTTTCTTTCAATTTAAGAGTATTATTTCGGCCAAATTGTAGTAATTTAATCCTACAATTATCTTTGAGCTGGCTAGATAAATTGGAACGGTCCCTATATTCACCTTTTTTTGTAGAAGTGGTTCTAGCATTTGTAGGAAATTTCTCTATAAATTTTTTTCCGTGGGCTCACGACAGCTACAAAGAAAAATACAAGCCTTTGAACCACAAATAGAAGTAAAAAATAATTCTTAGATCTAAATTTACAATAAATAAAAAAAAATTAAAAAATAAATATGATTGAATATTTCTAATTAGTCAAAAATATCTTTAATTTATGCATTTTCAAACGATAAGCAATAACCGCAATTTAATTAAAAAAAGTAAGATTTATTTGTTAACTTTATCAAAAGTAGAATTTTGTAAAAAAAAATGTCCACCTTGGTAAAGTTGACAAATAACTCTTGCTGTTTTTAAGCAAATTGTGGTTATTGCATATCATTCGGAAGGGCATGAATTGAAGATGTTTTTGACTAATTAGAAATACGCCTTATATCTATTTTTATATCTAGTTTTTTTTAGTGCAATGCCAAGGTGGCTCTTAAAATTGTTTTTTATCCCTTTTTGTTGTTTGAGAGCCCATATTTTTCTTTGTAGTTGTTATGGGTTCCAATTATTAAATTTATTTGATTTTAGTATTAATCTAAATTAAAATAAAATAAAAATGTTGTCAGTTTCATGATTTTTCAAAATGATATTTCAGTTTGAAATGTGAAAATTGAAAGAAAATTCTTAGGCTCCAGGTCAAAATATTTGAGCAGACCACATAGCAAATGGTCCCACTTATCTTATATTTACGTATCTCTACTCATAATCGCTCAATGAGTTCTATAGTGGCACAATTTAAAAATTGTGCAAGTTTAGGTATGTATTTAAAAGGAAAAAACGACTTTATATTTTAAACAAAACTGGCACAAAGATAACTAACTTAAAATCGTGAAGATGGCGCTGTGGCACTTAGACAATTTACAGGTTTTAACGCGACTGGTACGGCAATAGCGACACAATGTTTAGTATTCCTCTAACCGTTGAGAAAAGTGTTAAGAATTTTTGTGAAATAGTGGCACATACTAGTTGTGACAGTGAATCTTATTGAGGTAAGTTACATTTATTAGAGCAATACTGGCACAATTTTCAATTGTGCCGGTATTTACATTTTTTTAGTTAACAATTTTGCAATATGACGCTGAACTTGTAAAAAATATTTGATTTGATTGACGCAAATACTGGCACATTTCAAGTTGTGCCAGTATCGAATTGAAGTTTCCACAAAATTATTAAATTATGCCATAATTTTACCAAAAATTAGTTAAGACCTATTACTCAATACTGGCACGTTTAAAGTTGTGCCAGTATTGAATTACTGTGGCCACAAAATTGTAAAATTATGCCATGATTTTACTAAAAATTAGTTCAAATATATTACTCAATATTGGCACATTTAAAGTTGTACCAATGTCGAACTATTGTGGTTACTAAATTTTGCCATCGTCTGATTAAAAAATAGCTTAAATCTATTACTCAATATCGGCATTTTTTCCAGTATATATTTTTTTACACAAAACATCTAATTTGCGCTAAATAGGTGATTAAAAAATGTCGTATTTTTTATTTTTTGCGCAGACTGGTACAAACTTAAAACTCAATTATATTTCTTTTCAGGTACAAAATGGCTTCTTCAAGGTCAGAGAAAATGCTTGCTGCAATAGGTATTCGGTAGGTAGGTATTTTTTATGTTTTTTTATAAAAAAAAATGCATTGACTTCATTTACAAATTTACATCATAAATTTATTTTTTATTTGTAGATTGCAAAGAGTGGATCCCAATTGTGATGAGTGGAAAACTGTCCAAGAAACGACGGAAAAGAAAGTAGGAGATGCACAGGTGGAAAGTTCAGCGAATGAGTTTAAACCTGTAGATGTTGATTTGAACAACATTATTTCTAAGAAAAAATGTTCCTTAGAAACTAACTTGGGCTATGATTCTTCTCCAAAATATGCCAACTATCAAGATAAAGTTGAAGATAGGGATTTTTTAGCTAACACTCTAACCACGTCAGCCATTTTAAACGACATTGGCATGTCGAACGCGATAGAAAAGGAAGAAAATGGTGAGATCGATAGTAAAAATACAAATCTTGGATCCAGTTCCTCTAGCTCCTCCGATTGTTCAGATTCAATTGCTTGCGATTTCTCTTCAGACGACTCGGTTAAAGATCTAAATTTTGAGCAATGCTCATCATCATCATCATCCGATTCAGAGGAAGAGGCTCAAACCAACTCAATAAAAAAAATACCACAATGAAGTTATGGAAACTAAAACAAATTTAGCACTTTCTGAAACTGTAGGACTAGAATCTAAAAAAAAAGACGAGGAAGAGAATACGGCAACCGTCTACGTGGGACAAAAATTGCACTAAACGTCTTTGCAACAGTGGGAAATCATATAAAACATACAAAAACAAAAAAGAAGTACCTGCAAGGTCAATAAAGCCACCATGTGACTATGAAAAATGTAAGCAAAAGTGTACTTCCAAATTTACAGAACAAGAAAGACTAGCACTCTTTGAAAATTACTGGGCTATGGGAAATATTGTTAAGCAACGAACTTACATTATAACTTCGATGCAAGACGTAAAGCCGAATAAAGAGAAGCATAGAATTAATAATCATGCTTTTTATTTTTTAAAAAACGGAACCAAAGTGAGGGTTTGTAAACCTTTCTTTATATCTACATTAGGAATTACAAATCGCTGTATTCGAACGGTTATTGCTAAAAAACAAGAGTGTACTCTAGCAGAGGATCTTAGAGGAAAACACAAAAACCACAAACAAGTTCCGCAGGATATTAAAGATAGCATAAGGGCACACATTTCCTTAATCCCTACAATAGAAAGTCACTACACTCGTGACCACAGCGAAAAAGTGTATATTGAAGGTGGAAAAACTATAGCTTAGTTATACCATGACTATAAAGCTGATTGCCAAAAAGAAAATAAACCGAGCGCCACATTTTCATTGTACAGAAACATTTTTAATTATGAATTTAATATCGCATTTTTCATACCAAAAAAGAACCAGTGTCAAACGTGTGTTTCTTACTACAACCTAGGCGATGATGAAAAAAAAAATGCTGAAGAGGCATTTGCCAGGCACCAAGAAGCAAAAACCCTAAGTAGAGAAGAAAAAAATAGAGACAAAGTTATGATTTGCCAAGATTATCAAGTGGTATGCTATGATCTACAAGCCGCTTTACAGACACCTAACGGACAAGTCTCATCCTTTTATTACAAATCGAAATTGCCCACATACAATTTTACCGTCTGCCATCTTGAGAAAAAGGGCCAAGGATGTGTTTATTGTGACATGTGGCACGAAGGTGAAGGAAACGTGGCGCAATCGAGATTGGATCCTGTCTGCTAAGGTTTTTAGAAGAAACAGCGCAAAAAGCTAACTCGGAAAATTTAGAAATTGTCTTTTACTCGGATAATTGCGCGGGACAACAAAAGAATAAATTTATTTTGTCAATTTTTCTTTATGCTGTTACAAATCATAAAATTAAATCTATCACACAAAAATATTTAGTAACTGGTCACACCCAGAATGAAGGCGATAACGTGCATTCACTCATAGAAAAAATATCAAAAGAGCATTAAAGTCAGGGCCAATTTATACACCTGCTCAATATGTAACGTTGGTTGTAACAGCCAAAAAAAGTGGACAACCGTTTAAAGTGATCGAATTCCCTCATGATGATTTTGTAGATCTGAAAAAGCTAGCAGAAAATCCATTTATGAATTTTAATACAAATTTAGATGGACAAACTTTTAAATTTAGTGACATTTCAATTTTCAGGGTAGAAAAAGCACAACCTAACCTATTTTCTTATAAAACGTCTTATAAAGATACTGACTTTAAAATGGTTAGTATAATAAAAGATAAGCGCACAAGAAACAATAATAGCGCACCTTTATTAAATTTGAAGGGTTTTGAATTTGAAAAAGCGTATCGGGACAAAATACCAATTTCTAAAAAAAAATTGAAGACTTAATGTTTTTGGTACGATCAAATGCCATAATAAAAAATCATAGCAATTTTTACAAAAATTTAGCTGTTGCTGAAAATTAAATCTGTTGTCTTTCATTTTTTTGAAATCCTTTTGTCATTGGGACACTGCAAATATTTGTTTAATAAAATAAGTATTACGAATTTGTTAGTCGTTTTAAAGCATAATAATAATTGCTATATCTAATGGTCCTGTTATTTGATTAGGTTAAGTTCTTTAGAGTTGTTTTTAATTTTATACCAATTAAAATAATAATGTTTTGAAAATTTTATGTTTTTTATTAACCCTTGGAAGCATTAAAAAAATAAATGTCACTATTGTTAGATAAAAATTGTAAATGAAGAATCACTAGTTATAAACTTAATAGTGGCATAAGTGTTTCAAAGTTCTAAAAAATTACTTCCTTTAAGATAAAATGTTGATAATCCCTTAATAAATGTCTATTTATAACGTATTATCATTTTTTTTACTTTTATAAAGTATAAAAACATTAATTCAAATCTTTAAAATATTCAAACCTGCTTATCTCAAAAGTAAATTTTTTCTGTTGTGCCACTATAGAACTCAGTGACCGATATGCTAAACACACAACATATAATATAGAAAAATATATTATAATTTTATTCCACCAAATATTCTAGGAGGTATTTCAATGCAACCCCTGAAAATAAAATTAATTATTAATAATTATGTACATACTTATTAAATGAGTAAAGTTCTACAATAAAAATATCGAGTTTATATATATATATATATATATATATATATATATATATATATATATATATATATATATATATATATATATATATATATATATATATATATATATATATATATATATATATATATATATATATATATATATATATATATATATATAATAGTTTTTGGATTATAATTTGAAAATATTAAATTTAGATAAAAAGGTTATATGAATTAAATTAAAGGTTTTGTAAAAATACATAGTGTTTGTCACAAAGTTTTGTGTATCCTTTATACTGTTTGAGATATAGAAATAATAAAAAAAATGTAAATATTTAAAATTACCCCTTTTCTCGATATTTTGCTGTTTGAATTTGCAATTTTAACTTTAGATTTGTGTTCAACGGAAAAAACTATGTCAGAAAATCTTAGTCCGATTCTTAGTACACATTACTTTTTTTTGTGGATTTGTGTTAATAATGACATTGTATATGTTATTTTAAAATTTAATTTAAAATATAAATAATATTCTCCTTACTTTTATTTTTTTTTTGCTCATGAAATAGTTTCTTTGCCTATTAGTTCCTCGACCTCTATTTCCATTCCTTCGGACTTCGTGTCCTCTCCCATGACCTCTCCCTCGTCCTCCTTGTCCTCTTCCTCGTCCTCTTCCTCGTCCTCTCCCTTGTTCTCTTTTTGGTTCTTCTTGATTTCTTTCTCGTTCATTTTCTTTTAGATTATTTGGATTTTTTAGATTATTTGGATCTCCTTTTAAATATACATTTATAATTATTTTAGATAATAAAATGTACTTTATAATATTTTTTCAATAACACTAAAATCTTGGACTTCCATTGTCTTTATTTGTTAATTGATATATATTTGTTAATTGATGTGTATCAATTAACAAATAAAGACAATGGAAGTCCAAGATTTTAGTGTTATTGAAACCATAACATTGTCTAACACTTTTAAAGAAACATAATATTTTTTATTATAAAAAATAAAGATTAACCAAAATAACACAAAAATGTTATATATATTTTATTAAATTTTCTAATATAAGTATTATTGATAATTTAATATATAGTATTTATTTTTTGTTTTTTATAAAGTAAGTATTTCTAAATTACTTTTATCTAATGGCTTTTAAAATTTTCGAATTTACAAATAGAAGTAGTATAAAAATAAATTTTTAAATTTAAAAAAAAATATAGTAATTTGCAATAAAACTTTTTAAAAAGTTTAACTATAGCTAGAGTAAATGTATTTATTTGTTTCATTATTTTTTTTATAAAATTTAGAATTATTTATAAGTAATATTTAAATATTACTTTTTTCCTATTACATAAGATTAAAACAAACATAGTTCTGAACTTATTAAGTTTATTCAAGTTATTTTTTTATATAAAATAAGGCATAAAATAAATATTATATACCAAATTAATACTAACATTATTATTAAAAAAATTATAATTTACATGAAACCATATATTGAGTGTTTAAATAAAAAAAGACGTAGGCTATATCTGGAAAATCATTTATCGCGTAGCATTAAAGAAATAGATTTTTAATAAAATGGTTAAAAAATAAATAGCTGAAAATTATTTTTAAATGTTTTAAACTAACATGACATGGTGTAAATGCAACGGTAAATTAAAAGATCTATTCTTTCACTAAAATTAGCTAATATTAGGTATAATTCTGATAATATTAGCAAAAACTTTAATCAATTGTGCGTCAATTTGGTTTTAAGATTTTT
Organism: Listronotus oregonensis; assembly: GCA_019359885.1. Classification (NCBI taxonomy): domain Eukaryota; kingdom Metazoa; phylum Arthropoda; class Insecta; order Coleoptera; family Curculionidae; genus Listronotus; species Listronotus oregonensis. The sequence goes on along the minus strand of JAHBCN010010872.1, from coordinate 16,372 downwards.
TAAATCATATTTTCAATAATTAAGGTGAGGGAAGATAATAAATAATGTAGTTTTTAAATATATTTATTATTCATAATATGATGATATGATATTTTGTTATACATATAGAAAAGAAATTAAATATCTATATTATGGCGAAAACTATGCTTTGATATCTGCATTTATTTTCGAGTTATTTTAAAATAATCTGTTTTTTATTTTAGTTTAATTTGTGGTATAGCATTTTGAATAAATCTTAAATTTAGCCCTGTTCCAAATAAGATTAAATATGCTCGCTTTACTAAATGTTAAAGGTATTTTAATATATATATATATATATATATATATATATATATATATATATATATATATATATATATATATATATATATATATATATATATATATATATATATATATATATATATATATATATATAAAATGTTTATGAATTATTTCATTAATATTTAGCAAATTCATACGGATAATTATTCACCTTTTGAACAACAAATTAATTATGTCTTAAATAGGTACACTGTGACTAAGGTAAGTCCGCATCATATGAGTTTTTCTCTTGATAGTTTTATTAGAAACTTTTTATTTATTGAATTTCTGGTCGATTTTATTGACACTTTAAATATGGGAGTTTTTTGACCGTTTTATTAAAAAGATATTGATTTTTGAAAGATTACTACGTCTGTTTGTTAATAAGAAGTGGTGTATATTATTTATTCTTTTTTTACTTAATTGTCTTAGTGATGGGTGTATTTTAGGAGGAGTTGAGCCCAAAAGGTATAAAATATATTTCTTTTTACAAAAATAATTGATTCTATTCCTGGTCTGTTCAATTTTTGTCAGATAAAAATCAGTAATTTTTGTCCGGATGGTATGGAAGAGACGAAGAAAAAAGATTTTTATCTTAATCTCGGTTTAATTACCGAGATTGTAGTATTGAATTGCAGATAGGCTAAGGTTTATTTACTATTAGGTGATAATTTTATGTATGATTGTTGCGAGTAAACTGCTTTAGTAGAAAACAATGTGACTAAAAATCTTAATCGATAAGTCTGAATATTTTTTTAGAAAAATAACTTAGTTTTGATTTATAATTTTTTTTTACAAGAAACTGGCATATATATGTTCTAATACATTACCTTGAAGTGATGCGGGAGTAAATGTGTTTTCATTGTCAGTACTGCTTCTTTTTGATGGTGACTTTTCTAATTCGACTGTTTCACTGTAAAAAACAATAAAAATAGTATGAATATAAGTCAAATATTTTTTATACTAATACTGCGTTCTTATATATTATTTTTTCTAAGTAAAGATTTCAGGCCTAGAAAGTTGCTTTTAAAAATATTATAATCTAATCTGTGATTTATTATTTTTATAGTATGTTTTTATATATTCATTTCCAAGTGGTGTAAAATTTAATGTTAAATTATGAATAAGAATTTTTTTACAAATAGGTTAATATTTATGAAAAATAAACTATATAACTTATTTTAATATTATTTATTTACAATCGAGTCAATAGGCGGAAATTTACTTTAAATTTAAATAATCAGCTTCTTGTATTTGATCTTATTTTAAAGAAGCATGAAAATTTTCTAGGACAATGAGGTTTTAGACTATTTTTTTTTTAAATCTCTGTTTTATTTAAACCAGTATTTTTGGTTTATAATTGTATATACAATTATTTAAACAGACTTAAAAAAACTACAAGTGAGGTATTATTGAAATCTATTTTTTTTTATATTTTTATGATTAAATAATCACTGCACGGTTTTCATGTGAAATGACAGATAATGATAATGTTAATAATTATGCACAATTTAGTGAAAATACTATTATTGATTGTATATTTAAATTTTAATTAATTCTTAAAAAAAGCCGTTTTATAAGTAAACACCTTAAAACTGAAATTCCCGTCTATTGACTAAGTTGTAAATAAAAAATTTTAAAATATTTCATATGGTTTATCCTTTTATAATATTTTTAATTGTTATAAATATATTCTTTGGTATAAGTAAATTGCGTGTATATTTACTATATAACTAATTTATTACTATTTTCTATTATCAAAATTGAAGCATTTATTCTTTTTTAATTTTCCGATTTTTTTTAAATGAAATAATGTAATAATTTAACAAAAAAAATATTTTGTATAAAAAATAAAACAAACTATACTTACAATTGAGAATTAGGATTAGAATTAGAATTTGCTTGGACATTATTGATTATTTCTGAAATAATAGAGAAATTAAAACTACTAATTGCACTATATTTTTGACCCTAACAGTACATTGCCAATATTATAATGTAAGAACAAGCTAGATAAATAAAAATGTGAAATTAACCATGATACATATGATATAATTAACCTTAAAATACAGTTGTTTGAATAAAACTGTGATGTAATATGAAAGTCATAAAAGTTTTTATGTGAAAAGAAAAATAAATAATGTACACTATTTTTAATAAAAAAAATTTTTGGTAAATTCTCAAAACCAATATCTTTTAAACAAAATAGTTTCAAATTCAGGTATTTTTAAAATTTTTTTAATACTTTAATTTATATTGCAATAGTTATTTAAAAATATTGTTAGAACTGTTTTTGAAATATTTCGAAATGATGACTTTTATATATAATTTGGTTATTAATAATTCGTTTCACAGAAGATAAAAAAATATTTTTTTTTTCAATTAGATAAAAAAACACTTTTATTAACACTATATTTCATTTTCTTTTAATTTTTAAGAAAAACCGTTTTTTTAAGTGAATTATCTTGAGAGTATTTTTAAAGTGTATATTAACTAAATAATGTTAAAAATATTTGTCTTGTTTTTAAAAATCATCAATAATGACATAAAATATATATATATATATATATATATATATATATATATATATATATTTTATATATATATATATATATATATAAAGTAATTTGGATAATTTTTTATTTATTGAATACATGGTTGATTTTAATGACACTTTGAATATGGAAGTTTTTTAAATTAAATTTTGTCAGTATCTTTTATTTTTGAATTATAATACTTCACTTAAACCTAACTTCAAAATTATACAAACCATCTTAAAATTTCTCGTTTTTAAAACTGAATGAAAGATTTTATGATACTATATTTTTTATTTTATAGGATAAATTTATATATATATATATATATAATATATATATATATATATAAAAAACTTCCATATATAAAATTAAAATTGTAATTAGAATGGCTATATAAAAATCCAATAACATATAAGGTGTTTTACTTAAATAAAATATTAGAATGTAACATTAAATAATAAAAATTACTATTGTATAAAAAAATATGAATGGAAAATTTTTAAATTTGTCTTTAAAAGGACTATGTTAAAATAAAATAAATTATATGTTTAAAAATACATTTTTAACTAAATTATAGTTGAAGAAAGATACCTGTTATATTAGAAAAATTGACATGAAATACATTGATTTATCTTGTTTTATTTTTAATGTTTAGTGACAAGCCAGGTATTGCTGAAAAAAAATTTAAAAAGCTATTAATATATCAAAAAAGCAAAGATGCTCGTAATATAAAAATCGAGTTTAAGTTATTAACTAAAAGACAAAAGATCATAAGGGAAGAAATTTGGTGGTAAAACGTTTAACGTTTAAAAATGTTTTAATATTATCATATTTTAAAATAATGATTAAGATAAATAAAAATTAAAATCGATTATTTATATTTGTTTGGTATTAACTTCAGAAATAAATTTTATAGAAAAAAATTAATTGCAAAATTAAAATATAAGTATGTATATAAAAGGAATTAAAAGATATTTTAACTTTGACCTCCCTTTCTATTTAAGATTTCAAAAATGAAATTTGTATTGGTCATGAGATTGTAGATAGGGATAGCTGTATATGTTTAAAAAGTTTCCCTTCTGAAAAAAAAATTAAAAGGATTTTTTCTGGTTTTTGTTTAGTGACCCTGTATATAGTTTTGGTTGACATTTACTGAATTACAACTAATATTGCCTGAATTAAACTGAAAAATTTAAATATTTTAATATTTATAGCAATTAAAGCTAGTTTGGTTAGTAATGATAATTACATTTAATTTAGTAAATAGTAAAATTTAAAAAATGTTTACCTGGGTTTTTACTAAAATAATAGGTTGTTCCATTGATTATTTGTTCATAAATCTGTTTGGAATCTGAAAAGAAATTTAAAAAATCAATTATTTATTAAAAATATTTTTTTTAGAGTAAAGTACCATTACGTGTAACACTATTAAAATGTATTATAGAGAATATATTGTTAGAAATAACTTTTAATATTCAACCTTGTTTATTTATATTAAAAAACATATTTTATTTGTTTAGAATTGGTTTATTAAATTTACATTTTCAGTATTATTGCAGTTTTTTTTTAAATATAAATAAACAATGTTAAATATTCCTATTAAATTTTTCAAAAAATATTGATTCCAAAAAAATTTGATTTTTACCCAATTTTGCCTTGTATATTCAAAAATTACATTCAATTATGTAAAATGTTATTACGAACAAAAAATGTTTTGATATTGGTATTTTAAACAATTGTATCAGAATGATTGCTGATTTGTTATGATATTCTACAATATTGATAATGTAGAATTTCAAAAGATTTTTTTTTGTTAAATATGATTTTCGAATATACAAGATATGTCCTAAAAAAGCTTTAAATTTTTTTCGAAATTTGTGCAAATAGAATGGATTCGGTAGAGTTAAAAAACTTGTCGATGACGTCATATTATCTTTTTGAGAGACCCTGTATATTTCCGATAAATATAAGAAAACTCCAAACTATAAATAAAAATTCACGGGTCCAAGCGTTTTTCCGAAAAACTGACCATTTAGTTTTTATTGGCTATAATTTTTACATTACGTATTGTGAATTACCAAAATTAAATGCCAATTTTTTTCGAAAATTTTCTTATGTAACGAATATTGATAATCATCATGTCAAATGTAAAAAAATGTATACTTTCCAATTCCGAAATAAAAAATGGGGGGTTTAAATTTAAAAAAAATATCGATGACGTTATAACTTCAATACGTGTGACGTCATAATAAAAAAAATATTATCAAAAGACGCGCCATAAAAAATATAAATTTGACGGGTCAAAGAGTTTTTTGATAAAAGCAATGGTTTCTGAATTATCGAATTGTTTCCATTTAAAATCTCCACCCTGTATAAATGATGTATTTTATAGTCTTAAAGATAATAGTTAGACGATACGAAAAGGTTCTAGGAAATTAAAAATTATCTTCGAAAAACATTAGGTTTTTATTTAAAGAAACGGTGTTTAACATGGGTAAAAAAAATTAACTTATTGGTAACTTATTCAGGTACAACTAGATTATTAACACACAAAAATAAACTTATTGGTAACTGTATCACAGTTACAACTAAAAAATTAACATAAAAGAAGAAAATTATACATTAATTCTTATGTTTTTTAATTTTAATTATATAATTCTTGATATAAAATTTTAGATTTGTCCATTTTCTTGTACCAAACACATTATATTTTTTCATACACTCTTCGCAATTTTGTTTCCCAGGAACTGACCCACGCTTAATGAAAGAATCGAAATGTTTTAATACCGCTTCAGTTTCTTCTTGAGTCCATGGTTTTTTGGTACAAATCGACTTTTTAACTTTTTCTTTTTTCTTTTGTTTTTCTATAACAGCTTCGTTATCTATATTTTCATCTATATCCTCAATATCTCTATTTTTTCTTCTTCTGCTTCCAGTGGGGGCAAGTCTAAAAAAATATAGTTATTAAAAAACTTAAAAGGAAAGAGAAATTGTTAAATACAGTTCTATGTCATTATTAGGTACCGAAATTTTATGACAATACAGGGTGTTCGGTAAGTATATTTCTAACGCTCGGCAGTGTACAGAAGACGTCAAAAGAACTTTATTCCTTAGGGTCTCCATTCAGTAAATACGGCGCCCAAAAGGGGTACCCACCGACTTACGTTTAGAATCATAACTTTTAAACAGACTGGTATATTTTAATGAAATATTGGTACATCTGTATCGAGAAATCAAACGGTTTTCGAAAATAATTATTTTTTTTGTGACTCTTTGGTTACGACTAACACAAAAGGATAAAAATCGTGAAATAAAATCAAGTATTCATACTAAGCACATACTATTTGATAAAATTTTGCTGGGATGCGGTGATTTGTAAAATTCATCGGAAATAATTATTCTTTTCATTTCAGAATTCCCACGTATTTTAAGTAATTCTATTTATGCGAAGTCACAAATACCTTTATTTTTCTAGAAAATGGTTGATTTTTTCAAAGTAATTGTAGAAATATACTTTATATAATATAATAATAATTATGAAAATTCTCGAATAGCTCAGGTTTCAGCTTCGAACAGTGACACTTGTCAAAGTTTTGAGCCCATGAGTAGTTGGGAAATTCCGTTTCTGGTTTCCTATGTGTTATAAAAAATTAGATATACGTATACGAAGTTGTGTATTTATTCCTATGTTAAAATTTCTAATGATAAATCGGTGAGTACCCATTGTGGTCCCCATATCTCCATTACCTTAGGAAAAAAGTTTAGATGAAACACTAGAATTCATTTGAGGATTCATTTGACTTCTTCTATTCACTGCTGAGAGTCTGACATATACTTACCGGACACCCCGTATAATAGAAAAAAGTCCTAAGTAACATTGAAAAGTGTACAGGGTGATCCATTATAAATGCCTCCTCCCATATAAATTTTGTAACTTTTACTACAAAACAGTTAAATTAAAGAGTTATAGATTTTAACATAAACTACTTATACTTAGTTCATATAAAATGTACGTCGTATGTACCAAAAAAAGTAGAAAAACTTAATTGAGAGTTTTTAGAATTTCAATGAAATTGGTTGTTATTATTTCGAGGGGTAATTTTTGGGTTTATTTTAAGAACAAAAGTTCAAGAAAATTTATAGATTGGTAGGTATTACAAAAATTATTGGTTTATTTTCAAAATTTAATCACCTAGTCAGGGCCACGCCGAACCCCGGCAGCGCATCGGAAGTGGATTCCTCTAACATTTTTACTTAAAAAGGAGTGAGCAACAGTCCTTTAGATATTTGGAATTGAAAATATCGATGCGAGTACCTACTACGACTATTTTTAGTTTTGTTAAATTAATCAGTAGAAAAAAAAAGTTACTACGGGAGGAAATAATACAATGATCATCTTGTGTCTATCAAAATTATAATGCCTAGCAATAAATCTTAACAAAAGAATGGTAAAGCAATTATTACTTTAAGATTATTTATACAGGGTGTTCCTAACCATTCTGACAAAAGAAGTGAGGGTACTCCTCATAAAATTTTAAGACGAAATTGAAGTATAACATTTTTTGAAATGTCGCTTTGTTTTCGAAATACAGGGTGTTGAAAAAAAACTTTTTTGTGGATTTTTCTCATATTTTAATCCCAAGCGATATGTCAACGATATTTGGTACACATAACAAGGGGTTAGAGCACTTTATTTTTGGTCAATAGGTAGAGGGTACCTTAATTTGACAAAATTCGTTAATACGGACCTGTAAAATAATCGAAATTTATCTGGCATTCAATGTAAAAATTAATTATAAGGAAATTAAGCCTCGTATATTTTTTTTGTATCTCTTACGGTTTTAGAGTAAAAAAATATTTCATTGGTCCATGTTGCACCAACTCTTATTCAATAGGTACTTACAGCAGTAATTATTCTATAGATAAATTAATGAGAAAAGCACATCAAATGAATAAATATCAAACAAACTGCTACAAACATTCTCCATGAGCCCTTAAACACCCATGTAGGCGCCGTGCTAAATTAAGCACAGGGTGTTGCAAAAAAAAAAATTCAACACACTGTATTTCGAAAACGAAGCGACATTCGAAAACATTTTATACTTCATTTTCGTCTTAAAATTTGACGAGGAGTACCCCCACTTCTTTTGTCAGAATGGTTAGGAAACACCCTGTATACGAGTACGTACCGGATAAATTAATGTCATCCAATTTTTTTCCAGCAAAGTTGCTTGCCTGTCCGCTGTCTACTGCCAATAAAAGCCTGCTCACTTTTGTCAATTCTACAGCACTTTCGTGTAATCTATAGAAATCTCTGTGGACTCGGATATCATGTCCTAAATGCCGGGCAAGCCAATCAGTTTCATTTTCAGTTAGATTAATAATTTGCGTAACAGTTGCTATATATTTTCTAAGCTTTGTGCCATTAATATTTTCAGGTGAATCTAGTTCCGCTTGTTCACAACACTTTCTTAAGCAGTCATGACCTCTTATATCTTCTAACAATTGCCCATGTCGAGCAAAAACATAAGGGTAATTATTAGAAATGCCAGCAAAACTTCTGGTTTTTATTAAAAGATCGATTCCATTTTTCATTTTTGGTGATAGTAAAATTGGAACTCGTCTTCCTCTTTTACCTAAAATTTCTACAACTGCAAAATGTTTGGCTAATTGCTTTTCAAATTCAGGCATTGCATTTTTAGATTCTTCCGTTGTTTGCTCTGACCACAGAGGTCTCATTGAATATTGCTCCACTGTCATTCGAGACGTTTCACCCGACCTTCGTTTATTAAAATCAAAATTTTGCTCAGAAGCAAAGAATTTGGCCCAGCAATTTAAATTTGGTTGATATGTCATTTCTATTTAACTCTTTAAAATTTTTATTTCATTTTCCAAATAATTATTTAATTTAATAAGATCACTAGTTACAGGTAGTGTTGCGTTTATTTCTCTTCTGCTAATCACAACTGCTTCAGCTCCACAACTTACCCTTCCTGTAACTAGTGATCTTATTAAATTAAATAATTATTTGGAAAATGAAATAAAAATTTTAAAGAGTGAACTAGAAATGACATATCAACCAAATTTAAATTGCTGGGCCAAATTTGCTTCAGTGCTTCTGAGCAAAATTTTGATTTTTAATAAACGAAGGTCGGGTGAAACGTCTCGAATGACAGTGGAGCAAAATGTTGCGTTTTATTCTCTTCTGCTAATCACAACTGCTTCAGCTCCACAACTTACCCTTCCTAGACAACGGTTACGCAACACTGTGCTCCGACAACTCAAGTCGGCGTGGGGGGGTTCGTTTAAAAACTAACTCCGGATACCTAGGGCGCCACTAACTTGACAATGACAACCGTAAACCCAAGTTAGAAGGTCCTCAGATGTTCCTGAAAGTCTAAGAAGGAGGTAGCCTTGTGAAGTAAGGAAAACCACAAAATTGAAGCAAGTTTCAAATTTATTTTAAAGTTTGTTCCTTATGTGCCACTAGTAGCCTATTATCAGGACAATAATCTTAAAAAGTTTGAAAAAAATATATGACAGTCAAGTAGTTTACAACAGAATTAAGAATCAAGAATAAAAGTCAGAAAATTGTGCTAAGAGTAGATAAAAATTTGGATTACGTATATATAAAAAATAACTTATCAGTATTAAATAATAAATGGTGAGTAAAAATTATTAAGTATTAGGTGAAGATAGAAAAAAATTAAAACACTTAGCCAAGGTTTAAGAGCACAATCAATTTAAAACTACTATTACTATTAATTATTATTATGTTATATATATAAGCATAAACTTGTTAGGCAGAAAAAAAAATGCGATAGCATAAAATAAATAAATAATTAACCTAAAACTGGAAGTTGAAATGTTTAATACGTAAACGTATTAATATTATTATTATTATTATGGAACCCCCTTATTACCCAACGTGCACACGTAGAGCTCACAACTGGGAAGTAAATAACTACACCATAAGTTACGTCGCTAACAATTTTCAATCCATTAATGTAACATGTGATTTACTAGTACTTACTTCAGTTGCAAAATATATGCATGGTAATGTACGCATACCTGTTTCGACACCTCATTCTTTTAGATTAGTCTGTTGTGAATTTAGGCCGTGCGACTTGGCTAGATAAAGCTCTTATTGTTTTTACACCTGGAAAGGCTTGATTTGTCCTCTAGTTCTTTTATTTGGGATTTCCCGACTAAAATTCAATATGCACTGGAGATAACACTAACCTAAAAACAGAAGTATATACTTGCAGGTTATACACTCATGAACTTTAGGCATATCAGGCGTTTTGTTCATCCATATTTTTCATTATTTCCCCTTTATTGGACATTTTAAATGGTATTTCGTTTATTTAATGCCTAAACTTTTACTGTTTTGATTTGTACGTCAAAACTAACCTGTCAGCTGATAATCTTCTTTCCCTTTTTGACATGGGGTTTGGTTTCTTCTTTAATATTGTTGGCGGTTAGAACGACCAGTCATGTCCCAAATTATATTGAGGGTTACTAGATCATATTCCTCTTTTCTTTCTTTCCGGCTCGTGAGGTCGTTTCAGTCTAACACATAAAAGGTGGTTCAGCTACAGGTGGGTCCACAATGTATTGGGTAATTTGCGTGAAACGCGACAAAAACACCGGATGGACATTTTAATGTTGTTGTTTTACGGCCAAGTTGGTTAATGAGGGATGTTGTTTTAATTACAGTGTGTACGGAATGCCATGTTTAGTAGTTTTGTTGCTGGTTTTACATATTTCTCCCCAAGGAAATAATAATACTGTCGCATGAGGATTGCCACTTTGTGCATGCATCCTGACTGAGTAGGCGAGCCTTAAGGTTCGGTAGATTGAAAAAAATACGTTTCTTCCATAAAACTAATTTTCTCCTCTAAGGAAGGCCTCTTTTACTTTCTAACTCTTGAACGAAGTGTAGTGCGAAGTTTATTCTTTCCAATTTAATTTTCGGTTTTAAACCAATTTTAAAAGGGATTCGTTGGAAGATAAACGTTTTAAGTGTTTCTGAAGTCTGGATTGGTTAACGTAGTATATTTCCAAATGGATTTGGTTGGAGATTGCGTTTGAGTCCAGAAACACGTCCATTTGATTGGATTTGGGCACTACTGGATGGTTTTGGAGCTTGTTGAAAGAAAGGGGGCACTTCCATTTGTAAATGTTATTTTCGTAAAAACCCTAGCTGTAGAGGTAAGGCGATGACTTTATACATATCTTTCTTATGAATTTTGAGTTTAGTGAACATGTTTTTAATAGCAGGTTATGGCTGACTTTTTTGTTTAAATTAAGCTGTTATCCATTTTTATTCACCAGTAAGGTACTTATTTATCTCTTAAAGAGCAAAATGCTGTTTTCTAAGCTAACATGTTTTCATACGTCTAGACCCAGGTTTTTCCGAGCCTCCATACTATCTCTTTCTCTTAATGTGAATATTTTCAGATAATTTAATCAGGTCTTATTAGTCATATTTAGTATTTCCTTAAAAGAAATAATCATAACTTTTAACTATATCAAATACTTTATAACCTGGACAAGATACCTGGTCAGTTTTGACATTTTGATAATTATATTCATTGTTCTGGTAGTATACCTTACGATGCTCATCGTAAGGGTTTTCCTTAACATTCTTAAAAATGTGTACCCATTAAATTAAAACTTTGATTTTAAAACCTAGGTGTAAAACACGTATAGTGATACAAGTTAGCCAGAGTCCTCGTGTGATAAAGCCTCTGTGATTTTTAAAAAACTAAAGAATGGTTTTTCTTTAGGGTTTTTTGTTACCCATTGAAGTTTTGGATTCCTGAATATTCAGGATTGTATTGATTACTTCTAGTTGGAAGTTATTAAGTGAAGTTTATGGTCCTTCCTGGTTATGCAGTTGTTTTCCACGGAAGCGTATTTCCAGCGCATTCACCACCGGTTACTAAGTAGCCCTTTTCGTGTGAGGAAGAACCACCCTGCTGTATTTACAAAGAACCTAAATTAAATTTCCAAGTAAGATCTAACTAGTGTAACAAGGGATTTGGGTGTAGTATTATTACTTTACTAATTTAATTATATGTAATTGCATTTTTGTTTCTTTACTATAGTTTAAACTTATAAATTTCAAGTATTTCAAATTAACATTTCTCAAAACTTTTTAAAAATCTTGTTGGTTTATTTTATTATACTAGGTTGTTACCCCCCAATCTCTTGGTATTTTTTTAAAACATCATTATTGATTTTTTATATATATATATTGATACCTGTCAAAATTTTCTTAAATATCTGATTACCTTTGGTATTCTAGTTATTGACCTTTTTTTTTTTTGGTTACTTAGTAATTTAAGACATATAGCGGCACTTGTTAGCGACGTAACTTATGGTGTAGTTATTTACTTCCCAGTTGTGAGCTCTACGTGTGCACGTTGGGTAATAAGGGGGTTCCATAATAATAATAATAATATTAATACGTTTACGTATTAAACATTTCAACTTCCAGTTTTAGGTTAATTATTTATTTATTTTATGCTATCGCATTTTTTTTTCTGCCTAACAAGTTTATGCTTATATATATAACATAATAATAATTAATAGTAATAGTAGTTTTAAATTGATTGTGCTCTTAAACCTTGGCTAAGTGTTTTTAATTATTTTTTTCTATCTTCACCTAATACTTAATAATTTTTACTCACCATTTATTATTTAATACTGATAAGTTATTTTTTTATATACGTAATCCAAATTTTTATCTACTCTTAGCACAATTTTCTGACTTTTATTCTTGATTCTTAATTCTGTTGTAAACTACTTGACTATCATATATTTTTTTCAAACTTTTTAAGATTATTGTCCTGATAATAGGCTACTAGTGGCACATAAGGAACAAACTTTAAAATAAATCTGAAACTTGCTTCAATTTTGTGGTTTTCCTTACTTCACAAGGCTACCTCCTTCTTAGACTTTCAGGAACATCTGAGGACCTTCTAACTTGGGTTTACGGTTGTCATTGTCAAGTTAGTGGCGCCCTAGGTATCCGGTAGTTTTAAACGAACCTACGCCGACTTGGTTGTCGGAGCACAGTGTTGCGTAACCGTTGTCTAGGAAGGGTAAGTTGTGGAGCTGAAGCAGTTGTGATTAGCAGAAGAGAAATAAACGCAACAGTAGAAGTTGCGTGCAATTAAATTTTCGTAAATAAAGTATTCAGGGCATTAGAAGACACTCTAATACTCCACTCAATATTCATTAGGGATAAAAATGACTCCAGTTCTCTGTTTCTTTTAATATTTCCAGAACGTAAAACATTTCAAAACCAATGCATTTTTTGTGAGCATGTCCAATTTTTAAAGCTAGTGAAGGTGTTTGAAATTCAGTTCGTTTAGCTGGAATTGTCTCAGTAACGCAAAGGTTTTTAACAGCCTGTACAATAATATCAAGGTGTTGAGGTTTTAATAAATCACCTAAAAATTTGATATGCGGCTGAATTTTGTTAACTTCCAAAAAAAACCTCCCAAGCTGTCGCATTGATTGGCGTATTAATTGACTTTGGGTGGTACTATATTTTTCGAACATCATTGCCCCGAATTTTAAAATAAGTTGATCTTCTCTGCATACCTTTGTAATAGTGTCATCTCGCATTCTGATTAAAATGTTAGCTGAAAAATCGGCTGACAGATTAGGGCCGTACATACCGGCAAGCATTGCGTTGCTTTCACTTATTGGTTTTCTGATCTCCATAACTTTTGATTTTGCGAGGCAATTGTTTTTTAAGTGATGTGCAAGGTTTTTCTTAAGCATAAAATCTAAGCAATCTGGGCAAGGTCCATACTTAATATAAGTGTACTTTCTCTGTTCAAGAGGAGTTGGGCGTCGCAAAAGTATAAGTTCTCCTTTTTTTAATTGCAATACTTCACAGTTATGATAAAAATTTCCTTCCCTTGTTAATTTTGCAAAATCTTCTCGGCGTTGTTTTGAATTTTTTGGTAATGCTAAAATTTTAGCTACAGTCGAATCAGCAGAATGCATAGAAATAAGATGCCGTGAAAGATTAACAAAAATTTTCTGACAAAGAGAACAGCAATACCTTTTGTTTCGAATTCTCTTTCCATCTCTTTTAGTTGAACATGTAATTGAGACCTCGTTTTTCTCTGAATTATCTGAATAATATCTATCCACTTTTTTTTCTTCTTCTAAACATTTTTTTCGTCTACTTTTATTTTTCGACTCCTTAGTTTCATTGTTTTTTTCTAAAATTAGGTCAAATAACTTTTTGCCCCAAGAGTCATCTTCAGAGGATTCGAAGCATCATTGGATGGAGTATCATCCGTGTCAGAATCAGCAAATGGCTCTGGTCCTTGTTCTGGATCACCTAAATCAACGTAGCTTACGTTTTTTACTTTCCTTTTGGATTTTATTTCAGAAAGTTGATCAGGATAGGCATATAAATTCGATTGAGAATCAGATTCCTTAGAAATGACGCTATCGGAATGATTCTTGAAATATAAAAGTGGCGGTGGTTCTAACTCTACAGGCACATATTGTGAATTTTTTTTAGGTTATTAGAATGATTAGTTGTTCCTTGTTCTAAAGTACTTTTAGTATCGTCAATTAAATTAAGATGTGTTTTAAATGATTCTATACTTTGTATGTTTTCGACAGCTGGAGAGGTTGTAATTTTATCATTTAAAATACTATTTTTTAAAATGTCTAGGTACCGACTAATTTCTTTTTTGGAGCTTGTTTTCGTTGATTCATATTGAGGAAGATCAAGCAATCGTTTCGAAATTTCTTCCGTTTTATTAGCTAATATAAATATTTTACGACCTCTTCAAGACATTCTAAAAAGATGACATAAAATGAACAACTTTTTTATATACCTAATATGAAAAATAAATCTAAATAAACAATGAACTCGTGTCGTAAACCAAAATATGAAATATTACAAAAAATTAGTCTTGTACAGGGTGAGTCACCATATTTTAACACCCCCCTATAGCCTTTATTATAATAGTTAGAAAAAAACTTCTTATATAAAAGTTGTAGGGTTTATTCTGAACGCCAGAATTTGTTATCATTTAGAACAAATGAGTAACAGAAAACGGAAAAAACAAATGCAAGTCAGTTTTTTTAAGTGGGACACCCTATATTTTCCTTAAAATTCTTAAAGCTACTGTTTTTCTGATTCCAAACATATATACTTTATATTTATTATTTTTTCCTTTAAAATAGTCAGGTAATTAAATTATTTTTTCCAGGTAATTCAAGGTAAGTGAAACGAATCTATGTTACTGTCAAAATATTAATGAAATCTACAGATTTATATGTCATTAATAAATGTGACAGCAGTATTCTAATTTTTTCATTTATTTTACCTTGATTAACGCTGCAAAACACATTTTATTACCTGGCTAATTTAAGATAAATTCAACTGCGGATATATATATAAATACTATATATATATATATATATATATATATATAATATATATATATATATATATATATATATATATATATATATATATATATATATATATTAGGAATTAGAAAACACTAGCTTTAAGAATTTTAATAAAATATAGGGTGTTCCATTTGAAAAACCTGTCTTTCATTTGTTTTTTCCACTTTCTGTTACTCCTTTCTTTTAAATGATATCAAATTCAGAATAAACCCTACAACTTTTATATAAGAAGTTTATTTGTAATTGTTATAATAAAGGCTGTAGGGGGGTGTCAAAATATGGTGACTCACTACATTAATATAAAACAGGTCATAACATATTTAAAAAAATAATAGAATTGCCAAATTTCCATCCGTGTGATGTAACTTTATAACCTAATTCTTTGTAGATTTTATATGTACGTAATTACCATATATTTTTTTCATGCTAATAATATAATGTGTTGGTTATTAATCAGATTTATAAAATATGAGCATTACCTACCTTAATTCAGCCACTAATATATGAAAAGACCAATCACTTGTTGCACACATGCAAAACAGATAAAATAATTAAAACGCGCCATCGCCAAATACCCCTTTCCGGTAAAAAACGAATACACACGAACTATGGTGCCACTAATATGAGGGTGTGTGAAAAGTAGGGGGCGCTGCAAAACAGCGGCACCTAAGAATCCACAAATATTAACGTGTGTGTACACCATCAAAAAATAGTATTTGTAACAACTTACACAATAAAAATTTCGAACAGAGACGAATCGACTAATTTTGACCCGAGGATGCCGAAAATCTCATTAAAAAATTGTGGCATACGCGTGTATGTATGCCACAAATGATGCGTATGCCATAAATACTAATTATGCACACACAATACTCCACTAATATTAACATACATACACACACAACACACACACACATACAGGTTCGGGTATTTGTTGTGGCATCCGTGAAATATATCGATTGTGGCCACATGGGGTTCGAGCATGATACGAGAGAGATGGAAAAAATGACAGTCATGACCCTAACTTGCGCATGGGTACACCCCAGCTTTCAAGAAATATACATGCATGA
>JAHBCN010010871.1:0-30607 GCA_019359885.1 Listronotus oregonensis | reverse complement strand
AAAAATTTAATAAGCGAATCTTGAATTATTCCATTAAATGAAATTGAAAAATTTAAAAAAAATTTTTTCGGTTCAGGTAAAACCAAACAGAAAACCCCCCCAAAAATTTTTTAAAGGGTTTGTTAAATTTGACGTACAGCCGAATAAAATAATGTTTTTTTCGTTTCATAAATCTCACAACCATTTTTTTAAAAAAGTAAAAACACGTTAACATTATTTTTTTATTAAACCTTTTATTTAATGTAACAATTAAGTTCAACTAATAAACAATTATTACTATCGATCATTAAAAAAATTTTATCATACTAAAATTTTAAATTTAAAACCCAATAATTTTAAAAAATTTTTTTTTTTTTTTTTCCATTCCTATCGGTCCATTTTAACCATTAAACTTTGTCGAAAATTGAGTCCAAAGCCGCAATAAAAAAATTTAAATTTTTAAAAAAGATCGAAAGTAGACCGAAAAAAGAAAGAACTGGACTCTTAATATTTTATGGGTGTGGAAAAATAAAAAAAAATACAATATTTTTTTTAAAAATAATAGAGAATTACAAAAAAATTTTTAAAATTAATCAAATTTTTAAAAAAACCCCCCCCATTAAAAAACAATATCCCAACCGATTATAGAATATATTTTTAACCTTCTAAGTTGATATTGCGAAATTTTATTAATTTAAAAAAATTACGTTTTGTAGCTGGTTTAGATTCTTAAATTTTACATTTTTTTAATGACATTTTTTATATATATATATATATATATATATATATATATATATATATATATATATATATCGGGTGGTGCGTCGCCGGAGGAACATGGGAAAAAATTTTAAAAATTTTTAAGGGGGCCAATTATCACTCCTCCCATTTTAAAAAAAGGAAAAATTTTTTTAAAAACAAACTGACAAGCTTTTTGTGCCAAGTTTCAAAAAAAAAAAGCGAATCTTGCATTATTTAAGTAAATGTAATAGAAATTTTTCCAAAAATTTTGATTGGGGAAACCAAACGGCAAGTACAATGAAAATTGCCCCCGACATGGGGAAAAAATATGAATAAATCATGACAGTCGGTTTTTTGGAAAAAATATGAATTATTCAATCGACAAAATGTATCCTAATTAAGTAGTATTACGCGGGAAACATTTTTTGAGCAGTATATGAAATTTTTCAGTTTATTTCCCCCCCAACCCTTTCCCCTTTCAAATATTAAACGTATTGTCAGTAGGTCCAAGTCGAAATCCGTAATAAATAATTTAAATGTTCAACTCAAATTTGAAAATAGAGCCGAAAAAAAAAGAACAGAGATCTTAATATTCTACTCGGGGGAAAGGATAACAAAATTTAGTGAGGGTACTTGGGCAAGATGTAAAAAAACTTATAAAACGGTACTGCGCACTTTAAAAACACAAATATTTTTCCCGGAAAAAATTTTCCCAAAACATCAAAGCTGCAAAAAGGAGATAAAGAGTGAAGAATGGCATTTTGTTTTAAAATGATGGAAAGAGTAAATAACGATAGGAATTTTTTAAGAAATATTTGTTTTACCGATGAATATACATTCACCCTCAACAATGAACTAAATGTTCAAAATTACCAGTATTGGAGCAAAAAAAAATGAATATCGCGTGGTTCAAACTCGGATGCAATATCCCAAAAAACAAATGTATCCGTGGGAATTATCGGACACCATTTCATTGGACCCTTTTTTTTTGAACTATAACCTGACAGCAGAAACCTCGGGATTTATTTCAAAAAACCCAAAAGGCCCGCCTTAGAAGAATATTTGGGGGGAAAATAAAAAGATGGTTAGGGGTATCTGGAAAATGCTTTCAAAGGCAATTTTTTTGGGTTTTACGGTCAGATACTTTGGCCAGCCAGGTCACCCGATCTTTCCCGAATGACTTCTTTCGGGGGATTAAAAAATGTCATTTTAAAAAAAAGGGGGAAAATTTTAAAAATCTAAACCAGCTACAAAAAAAAATTTTTTTAAAAGTAATAAAATTTCGCAATATCAACAGCAAGGTTAAAAAAATATTCTATAATGGTTGGGATATTGTTTAGCTGTTAAAGGGGGGGTTTTTTAAACATTTGATTAATTAATGTTTTTATGTAATTTCTTTTATTTTTTTTAAAAAAATATTGTATTTTATTTTATTTTTCCACAAAATAAAATATTTTAAATAGTTCTTTCTTTTTTTTTATCACTTTCATTTTTTGTTAAACTTTTTCAATTTATTTATTGCGGCTTTGGACCTTTTTGAAAAAATTTTTTTGGCCAGATAAATGGAAAAATAAATAAAAAATATTTTAAATACCTATTTTTTTAAATTTATTGTAAAATTTTTTTTTAATTTCGATATTAATTGTTTATTAGTTAATTAAAACATTAAAAAAAAGGTTTAATAAAAAAAAATTTTAATGTTTTTTTATTTTTTAATTAAGGGGGAAAAAAAAAAAAAAAATTGGTGAAAAAAAAACCCCCTTATAACAAATTTTTTGTTGGGGGCTTTTTTTTTTAAAAAATTTGTTTTTGGGAAATTTTGGAAAAATAATTAAACCATTTTTTTTGAATTTGGGCCCGGGGGGTTTTTCAGATTGGTCTCTTAAAAAAGTCATCTTAATTTAAATTTTTTCTGAAAAATTACGGGGGATAAAAATTAATTTTTTTAAAATTTACATGGGTTTCCTATGTTCCGCTCTCAGCCCCACCCGGTATATACAGGGTGTCCTGATAAGGTTGTGTTCCGGCGATATATTGAGAACCCTTCATCATTTTCAAAAAAAAAATTTTTGGGGGGAAAAACGGCCTCAAAAAAATTCTGAAATTATTTTCAAATTTTTAATTTCTGCTAGAGGGTTTAAAAAACTAAAAAAAAAAATTTAAAAAAACGGATTATTTAAAAAAATGTTTTTTTAAATTATGTCTTTGATATCTATACCCGGGGGGATGGGGTGACATCACTATACTTGACGGGGGGGAAACATAAAAAAAAATGGGGCTTATAAAGGGACTAGAATTGTGGGGGGGTGGTGCAAAAAGGGAAAAACCCTTTTTCTGTTAATCCTGGAAAAAATGCGCAATACCCTTAAATTAGCGAAGAAAGCTGGATGATTTAATATTCCCCACTTTTTGGTACCACACTCGGCTATGTCCGGAGGTAAAGTATCTTAATTAACTCGGGGTTCAAAACTAACCTGGAATCCATTTAGAATATATATATATATATATATATATATATATATATATATATATATATATATATATATATATATATATATTATAATATATATATATATATTTTAATATATATATATATATATATATATATATATATATATATATATATATATATATATATATATATATATATATATATTATTATTTTATTTAAAAAATTAAAAACGCTTCAAATTGTTAATTTCTACCAGACTTGCTTATACGAGGACGCGGGAAGGAAGAGGCAGGAAGAGGTAAATTTATCACGTAATTAAGGTGAACATCCGGTGAATCTGTGGGTGTATTATGAAACTCCTTATGTCGTCTCCCCTCCTTGGGCGATTTCCATTGTTATTTTTAAATAATAACAAATGACGTAACTATGTTTCAGGTTAGTATTCGTCCTTTGGAATAGCCCAAGTGCAATTGTGAGGATCAGTGAATCATGTGAGTTTGACAAAAACCGAAAACCGCCATATTGCATAGTAATATGTAAATTATCCATACGGTAGCAGGTAAAAATAAATCACAAAGAAATTCTATTCGACCGCTAAGCGCCCAGCTGGAACGGTCAGGACTGCGATCTCGGAATGTTTCAAATTCGTAGTACACTCGGTATCGTTGCATATACCTTACTTTACTTCCTGTTGCTCTTTATCTTAAGATACCTTTGGCTTTTTCTCATTTCCACTTGTTATTCTTAAAGGTCGAATACTGATGTGCCATACCCAGACAGGTTTTTGATACTCCAAGTTTCTTTTTTTTTCTGTATTTTCTTGGAATTATTTAGTTAAACTTTTTTATGCATAAGCTTAATCTAGATGCAATAACACTTAAAATTTTAATATAACAGCTAAGTTTTGTTTTTATCATACTATTATATAACCCTTTTTATTATTATATTTATATATACATGGGGCCTTTTAAGGTTTTATACACGATAAACCTTTAAAAATCTATAGGGGAGTTAATAAAGGGTTTGGAATATTAAACAGTAATCTGTTGCTTTTAGTTTTACACCATATAAGCAGACACTATTTCGTTAAAAAAATTATTAACTAAGCTCTCGAAAGTATTATTTAGAGTTTATTACCATGTGGTTTCTAATAAAAAATAATAAATAAAACTACCTACCAATTTAAAAGAATTTCGGGTGAAATGGTACCTCTTGCAAAATTTATAAAAAATTAAAATAAAAATTCAAATTTTAATAAAATATCTGCAAAATAATTCAGGTACAAGGACGCTGCAGACAGTGCACGAAACTAAACACAAATTTTACATTATTTCTTATAAGTATTTTAAAAATGTAAAATAGTAAAGTTACGTTAAGAATTCTTACCTAGGCATTATTATTACAAAATATTTATAGACTGGTATTTCAGGTCGGTGTTTTATTTAAAATAGGTGAAACCTAAATAAAATAGCAACTTGAAACAATGGTAGCATGCATACTGCATATATTATTTTTTTAGGATATAAGAAAGTTTACTGTGTGTTTGTTATATTAATCATTCGCTAGACATTTAAGTATTGGATGTTTGTCTGCAAACAGTTACAAGTTGTTCTTTGGGAGATAAAAAAATATTAACCTAATTCTTAATAAAAAAGTAAAAAAGCGACAGTTTTTTTGGGTTTAAGGAACCTTCTGTGAACCCAAAACGAGATCCCCGAGTAAGCCAAAGTGGTTAAAAAGAATTTTTGAATGCTAGTTGGAAAGATTTAAATGAAAAAATTAAATCAGTCAAGGTTCCTTGAAAGAAAATCTAAAAAAGCAAATAAAGATAAGTCAAGAAGAAATTAAGAGATTTTAGAAATTACTAAAGACTAATAAGTATAAAAGGAGCGTAAAATTACAATCAGTCAAGCATAAACGAGACAATAGATTGAGAAAACCTAGAAAGACTACTGCAAGTAGTTTAAAAAACCCCCAGTTCAAAGTGTAAAAGCTGGCTAAATATTACCAAGACTTATAATTAACAAAAATTAGTATTACGGCTACAAAACAACGATTATAGCCTGGTTGTACTTGAAAATGTATGCGATCGTAAATGTGACGTAGACGCGGGCTCCATACATAACACCGTAAAGCCGAACATCGTAGTCTATTTTAAAATATTGCGTCCCGAGAGTAATTACAATTTAAAACTGCTTATGAAGATGTTAAACCAATTAAGGCTCAAATAGGCCAGAATAAGCCTAGAAACAACAACTTTTAAATGTGTTGTGTGTTGCCGACATACTGGACAAAGTTATAGGTCTTGACATTATGAAATGCCAGAAAGTAATTGACCTTTCCTAATAAATAATGCAAATTAATAATGAAAATGTAGATAGATAGATAAATTAATGAGCCTATCAAAAAACAATAAAATATAGGTTCGAAAAATTGTACTTACAGAAGATTTCATTGTATTCAGAAAGCATTATCTAAACAAAGTTTAAAGATTCAACAAAAGAAACAGGATTTTTATCTGAAAAATAAACCTAAACTACTTTCAGCAGGCTAAAAGGATATTAAAATTACATTCCTCTTCTACACCTGTAAAAGTCCTCTTAAATAAACTACCTGATGCTTTTTAAAACCTGGTGTTTTCATCGAAATACCAACTAAATTCAAGTTCAGGGCTCAAAGCTGAAAGAATTGTTAAGAGAAATCAACACATTTTTTTTCCAAAAATGATTAGGAAGGCCATTTCAGTTTAGCAAATTACCACTGGTGATGAAGCACCTATAACACAACCCATCCCCTCCGACAAATTCATTTTAACTTTAAAAGTTAATTAAAGACACGCAAATCTAAGGTATTAAAAAACCATCCCAGAGTCCAAGATCTCTCCGGTAGCGTAGTGGTCAGAGTTTCGGCTCGCGGGCCCGGCGATCCGGGTTCAATTCCCAGAGCCGGAGAGACACTTTTAGGTAGTAGTTATTTAAAAATAACGTCCGTGGTGGCACTACCGCGTTGTCTAAAAAGTGCTGTGAAATGCAACATTTGCATGTTTCAGTGCTTGAACAACGTTGACGGAACAACTGGGAAGAAATGGGTTAAACACCGGAAAACCCGGCACTCACGGTACTTTGGTACTTAGGTTTATATATGTATATATAATCCGTAGGATATAATATACATATATAATAATCCTTCGTGAGCTGTCATAAAGATTAAAAAAAAATCCTCTCCAGTAGTCTTAGTTAAGAAGAAAGATGGCTCTATTATTGTGTTAACTTTAGAAGATCCAATGAAGTCACTGGAAAGAACAGTTTACCATCACCAAGAATTGACGATACCCTAGAAATGCTGACGGGATTAAAATGATTTTAGACTGAAGACGTAAAAGGGGGCTACTGGCAAGTAGAACTTCATCCGGAAGATAAAGAAAATCTGCTTTCTCGACGGGAACCGGATTGAGGTAATTTAATGTTATGCCATTTGCATCATGCAATGCCCCTACTAGTTTGGAACATTTGATGGAGTTAACATTACGAGACTAACTTGGCAAACATGCTTAATATACTTATAGATAATATTATCTGTTTGCAAAAACATTTGACAACCACCTGAAAAACCTGAAAGCGGTTGTTTAGGGGCTAAGATCTGCTCAGCTGAAGTTTTGTCCAAAAAAAAATTTACTATATCTAGAAAAAAGTAAAGTACTTGGGGCATATAATTACAAAAGATAAAGTAAAAATGGATCCCTAGAAGCCAAATGCTATCCAAAAGTGACTTAAAGCAAAACACAAGCATAAAATTAGAAATTTCCTGCAATATGTACTGAATATAGAAGGTTTATCCATGGATTTGCTGACGTTACAAGACCATTACATTGCCTAACTGAGAACAACATAAGCTCTGAGTGTAGCAGCATTTGGACAACTTAAGGAATCCCTATGTATTCCTCCAGTGCTGTCATATTCTTAACCTGCTCAAACGTTGATTGTGGACACTGGACCGACTATTGGTGAAATTTAGTCAAAGATACACGTTGGTCAAGAAAAAGTTATAGCCTGTTTAAGTAAAGTTCTTTTTAAAACTAATTGAAACTATTGTGTGACTAGAAAAGAATTTTTAGCTATGGTTAAATCGCTGGAACATTCTCATAAATACTTTATGGTCAAAAACTTTAAATAATATGCGTCAAATAGTTGCTTTAGTTCAAGAATCCTGACATAAAGGTTACTAGGCAATATGAGACTCCTTGCTTATGCAAGATAAATATTTAAAAGAATTTTGGAAATACACACTGGTCATGCCAGAAACTTTGAATTAGATCTATTCAAGAATCTTCGCAGTCCCTTGGAAATTCATAAAACCAAAACGACACCCCGTCATCCTCAGTCAGATGGAATGGTCGAGAGATTTAATAGCACTCTTGATAACAACCTAAATAATCAACATAAATTAACAACGAAGTAATAACTGTAGGGACAACTGTGTACAACCATTACATTAGCCTTTCGCCCCGCAATTCTCGAAACAACTAAAACAACACATGTTTAAGTCATTTTTGGAGCGGAATTGTGACTTTCAGTTGACCTACTTACTGAACGACCTTCTACCAATGAAGAGCCAGCAGAAGATTTTGTTAGTCAACACTGTAAACAGCTGCCAGCGATACACGAATGGGTTTGTAATAAGCTAAAAACAGAAAGTGACCGTATGAAATCCCGCTATGACTTGAAAACTAACCATCAGGGATTTACGTTCAATAAAAAAGTTTGATTACACAATTCAAGACAAACCAAGGGGCGTTCACAGAAAATTTAAAAGTCATGGCAGGTGCCATATAAAGTAATAACCCAACCTAGTGATCTCGTGTACCTAATTTAAAAGAGATCACAGGCGAAGATGAAAGTAGAACATCTAGAACGGCTGGGCCGTTACCAAGATCAAGATGGTACTTAATCGAGATAATTAAAACCTGGAAGAAAGCAATGTTAAAAAAATATATTTGGAGTTAATGAAATTGTAGAAAGTTGTGGTAAAAGTTGTTTAATTTGGGTTACTAATTTATTTAAATAAGGTATCTTAGCTTCTCTTCATTCCGACAACCATTTAGAACTGTCCTTAGGGCGCCGGTGTCATCTATTTTGCACTTCTCTTGCATTCTGTATTTAACGAATTTTTCTAGCTAATCCCAGACCGTTTATTTGATAAAAGTGGCAACAGTTAGCATCGTTACGTTACATTGTTGCTTTTATAGAAACGTTTGTTAACCTGACTGCTAAAAAAGTGTAAAACGACTATCCGTGTTTCTGTACAAGGTGATATGTAACAATATTACTTTAGAGACAACGTTTTTATCAGAAACAGATGCCAGATAAATTAACACAGTAAAAGTCAGCAAGTAATTTTCAGGATGAGAGAGATTTTTTTAATTAAAGAAACAGCTTCTAGAAACAGTTTGCTTTTTAATTTTATGTTTTTTTTTGCATTATTTTGAAAGGATGTTTTAACGTTTTAATTATTCATTTATTTTATAAATTAAAGGTTGCTTGGCTATTAAAAATATAAACACAATAGTTAAAACCAAAATGCGTACAACTAGAACAGGTTTCATATCCTATTAAGTATACCTAATATAAAAAGTAGGCTTTAACAAAACAAAAGAGCATGTTTCTTTTTAATAAGACGGTAATTTAATTGGTATTCAACAACATTTTTTATATGTAACGGTTTTTTAAAATATCTAATAAAGCGAAGCCAATATGTAATAAAATTTTTTGAGACAATAAATACAAAAAACAAAAATCTTTAAAATAGGATCAAAAGACTTATTAATGTTATAAAAACATTTTTTACTTAAGTGTTTTGTTAATCTGATAAAAGCCCTCAATTTTTTCAGCAGCCCATCCTTTAATTCAATTGACGAAAAAATCAAACATTCATTTTGGTAAAAGCTTTTTATTACTGCTATTTGTGTATTACGGCATAAAGTGCTTATTATTCACTAGCGACAGCGCCGGATTTAAGACTGGAGGCCCAAGGGCAGATTTCGTGTGGTGGCCCTAGTTCTTACCATTTAAAAAATGAGAAAAAATTTACTTTACTTTTACAAATATATTTTTTAAATAATACCAATTAAAAATTAAAGTGCAGTTCTTACGAAATTAGAACAAAATACGAAAAACAATATCATTATAAGTTTAATAGAATGGAGTCAGATGCCCTGTTATTAAAGTTTTGGCACTTTTCTAGATTTTTAATTGTTTGATTATATCAGACATATCTAATTCCTTTAAAACATCGTGCTGCTTATTATAAGGAGATAATTTATTTGTTTGTACAAAGTATACTGTAGGTGAAGGTAAAACGCGAAAAAAAAATATGGAAGGAAAAGTTTACTAGTCTGAATTTGATTTTTTTCCGAAGTCTCTATTGGCTGTAGCCCCGGTTACCCTTCCCTATATATACAGGGTGGTACAAAAAACATCTCCCATTGCTTTATAGGAGATTCTTTAACCAAAAGTAAGAAAAAAATGCTATAAATACGTATTTTCACGACGGCCTTATTTTTACTACACAGGGTGTAAAAAAACAATTTTAAAATTTCCTTTATTATTAAATCGGGTTTTTCGACTTAAATATAACTTGGTACATGTAAAACATTGACAATGAATTATTTTATTTATTTTTTACAATTATTTTGTCATATTTTATTTAGCTATAGTATTATTAATATTTTAGTACATAGCACTTATTTTCTGCTAAGTTTTACTTAAAATGGTGCCATTAAATTCGCTTGATAAACTTAATGGCTTCTGATATATTTTAATTTTAAATTTGCACGGTACGAAAAGGGTAATAAGTAAAATTAATAACAATTTTAATTTTTACAAAAAATCACTTAAACGAGAGTAAAATTCATGTATTTGAGCAAGTGATAGACAACTTAAAAAAAATTGTAAGAATTAATATGGACTTACTTGTAAAAAATGATGAAAGTTGCCTGTAGCTACCCCGTATATATTTACTTATTCCTTAAAATTAACAAAAAAGACGCTGTTTTAATTACTTTTTAAAAAGCATAGTAAAAAAATCTGCTAAAGCTACACAAAAATTATTAAACAAAACTATCTAGAAGTTACGTAAAAGAAAACCGACAGCTCAGTAAATTCAAAAAGAGCATAAAGTGCAGAAAATTTCAGGAAGTATGCTGGCATATTTTTAAAATGTAGCAAGTTTTACCTACGTTTAACCTTACGACACTTAAAGTTTTTTATTTTATGAAGGTTTACCAAATTAAAAGTATTTGCTACAAAACATAAAACGTTTGTACGCTTGCTGTTAATCAATTAGAAGTTTTAACAAAAGGGAAACCTAGTTTGTTTTTAAAATATGCAGCTGTTTAAGAGTATTTTTTACAAGAGTAGTCTAGTTTCAAAGTTTCATACATATATACTAAAATCATATTTGTGCATATAATGGTTTTTTAGGTAGTTGCCATTATTGGACTAGCGGTTATTATCTGAAGGAAATATACTGTTTAAATCTTAAAAGCAAATGCTTTTGGGAATACTTGCAAAAAAAGGTAAGGTAACATTAGTATTACCAATAATTTATTTTAAAGATATGAAAACAGTATAACAGTTGGGTCTGATTGGAGATACATACCGAATGTATAAGAAAGGACAAGAAGTTTTTGGCTCAAAAAAAATCGAGCTTTCTGGCATGTGTAGATATATACATATGTAGTACAGAAAGTCAAGCATTTCACCTCCGAATTTTTTAAATATGCACCGATTTATTTGAAATTTTGACAGATAATAGATGGTTGGTCGAAAAACAAAATCTATATGGTGCCGATATGCGCAACCACCCCTGGGGTGGATGCCACCCCTTCTTGGGAGCGGGAAATTTTTTACCCAAAATACCCCCAAGTTTTTTTCCAGATCAATAGTTTTTGAATTATTTGCAATTGAAAAGTGCGATTTTTCCTTAAAAAACTTCATTTTTCAATTGTAATTATGCGTTTTATCGAAAAAAGTGTAATAAACAAAAATAAAGCCTATAAATAAACAAAGAAATTGAGCCATTTACAAAGATCTTAAAGTTCTACCTAAGGCAAGTGATAGCTGCTTAAAGATCTTTCATTTTACGTGATTAAGCACTTAACCTCAAATAACGGGAAAAGGGTACATTTTTCAACAAAAAGTCATATAATATTTTTTAAAGAGCATAAAAAGACCTTTAAAATAAGTACCGATATAAGTCTTTTTGACTGAAATTTCAGTGAGATATGGTTTAAAATATTTAAAACTAAAAAAAATCGCAATAAAACTAATGTCATTTCATTCAAAATCAAAATCAAACTTATTCCTTGCACCAATTACTTTATTTATATTTTATTTATGACATTTAAAAGTTTTACTGATTAGGGATAGACAGTTTTGAAAAAAATGAGCTTAAATTATGTTTTTTTTTTGTGATTTTTCAAAAAATTTTTTTTTCTCATTTTAACTCCAAAACCATAAGAGATATGAAAAAAACTAAAGAGCAGAAAAATGTAGCATTTTTTATGACAATTATTTTGTTTTTTTTTATTTTATTTTTTTGTGGCATAAAATTTGACGGAGTTATAATCGATTTAAACTTTCGCTACAGTGCGAGGACTGCTTTTCCGCAGCCCTTTGAACCTTTACCTATAAAATTTAAAGGGTCTCAAGCCCTTCTAACATACGTAGGCTTATAGCACTTAAAATTACCTTTAAAATGATTTTTTGTAGGATGTGATAGCTTCAAATTTAACAAAGTTACACAAAAAATAAGATAAGCAGATAATGAATTTTTATTCATTAAGAATGTACAATGAGATATTGAATGTCTTTGAATAAAATTTTTCATTTTATTTTGGCAGAGAAGTGGTTCTTAAGGGTTGGCAGGGTGTAAACAATTAAAAATTACTTCGTGTTCAGAGAATAAACTTTAGAACCAACAAAATTTAAAATCAAAACATCAGTAGTCATTAAAAATATGTTTTTATTTTATTTTTGTCAAAAGGGTGGTTTTTAAGGGTTGCTAGGGTGTAGAAAATTAAAAATTATTTCAAGTAGAGATAATAAACTGTAATACTAAAATTACGCAAAATCAAAAATTGCAGTCATTAGATATTTTTTTATTTTATTTTACTGAAAGGGGTAGTTTTTAGGGGTTAAAAGGTGGTAACTAATAATTTTATCAAAATGCTATAAATTTTTCCAGTAAAACTGCAATTGTAATGTTACAAATCCTTGAAAGATTTTTTCTATATTATTTTCATCAAAAGGGTAGTTTTTAAAAATTCTTAAGGGTTGATATTTTAAAATACACCAATTTTATATTGTACATTACATTAGATATTTATCTTACATAAATAAAAGACATTTGAGTCGAAAAAAGCCGAAAAACCTATAAAATCTTTTCAATATGAGGTGGTTTTCCACCCCTTAAAAACAATATGCACACCTTGCGACCATATAGATGGTGATATGGAGGGTAAGATAAGCTTAATTCCAAATTTTCAAGAAAATCGATGCATATATAAGAAATTCGGAGGTATGGCACTATTTTGAGCTTGACTGTCTGGACTAAAATATTATAAATTCATTTTTCATCGGCATTCCAAGAAAATGTATTTAGTTATGAGTGAAAAAAATTGGGATATTTAACTTTTTTTTTTTTTGAGTTGGTTATTTAAGTGTTATGTTTTGTCTTTATTTTTTCAAAATAATTTGACATTATCTAAGTCAATAGAAAGTTAATAAACTAATACTCAGAATGCCAAACAAAAAATACAGTAATATTTTTAAAAATTTATTATTAATCTCGTTTAAAAATCTCTTGCATAAAATATATTACTACCACTGCTTTTATTTTACATTGGTGTCAAACTAAATTGTTTACCTTACTTTTATTTTTTTATAAAACGTTAATTATTTTAGATTAGTACTATATCATTAATTAGTCATTTTTAAAATTTTATAACAATATATTTTTCATCAGCTTTATTAAAGTGTCGCAAAATATATCTATAAAAATAAATATATTTTTAATAATATATAATAATTTTTATAAAACACACATTAATAAAAAAGTAAGGTTTTTTTTAGCACATAGTCCCTAAAACCACGAAAAGTTACAAAAGATAAAAGCCTTTAATACCACAGACCATATTCTGGGTTAGATAACCACAAAAACAAATATTTTATAACACTAATAGTCAAAATTTGCATATGCAAAAAAGAAGCAGTACAACAGAAACTTAGACAACAAATCCTAATGTTTGTAGTAAAGTACTATGGGGGACATTTCAGGTTATGTCCTAACTTGCATTTGCATCTTTTTACAATCCATGTTACCTTTACAAATGCGATGTTGGCTTCTTGTTACCTAATGTTGTAGAAATTATTTAGTATTTAATGTCTCAAGAGAGTTTTACCTTTTATTTAAAATTTAAAAAATATAAAATCGGAACACAACTAATAATATTAAACAATTATCTATTTCTAGTACTTTAATATTTTAACATAATCAGTCCCACTCAATTCTCAAATTCACACTTAATACAGAATTGATTACTTTTACTTATGGACGGAAAAGTAAAATTAGTATTTGTAATTTTTATAGGTTTAAACAAGCAGGTTTCTCTCTTAACTCATTATAGTGTCTATTTGAAAACAAACTATTAAAATAAGAAACTAATAACGCAGCTTAAAGTACTAAACGTGTCATAACAACTTAAATGAGATAGATTAAGTTTGGTAGCGTTGGTATAAACAAACCAAATTCTGATTTGCTAAAAGTAAAGTATTATGTTTTTTCTTAAACTTTGGCTATTAAGACGAGTGAGACTATTACTACTTGAGCAAATAGCGAAATCTTATAGGCTAGACTGTACTGTAACTGTAAACAACCAAACTTATTTAGTCTTAACCAACAAAATGTAACGTGAAATTGGTAACGGCTTCATAAGTATAATATAACAAAACAAAAAGTATATTTCGCGTGCCGCGGTTTACTTACCGGGTCCGGTGACCGGGCCAGTAAGAATAGCCGGGCCCGGTGGGTGCCTAAAAGGACACCGGGCCTGGGCGCAATCTCTACTTTGGATCCATCTATATGCATAAATTTTCCAGATATTTCCTATGCTTTTTTCGCCACTTGACCTTTAAATGACCTTAAACTTGATCTTATAAAGGTTAACTGACCTCAAAATCCGATCTGCCGACCTCGAAAACATATGTACTTTTTTAATCAAATTTTTTGAATCGTAGTCTAAAAAAATATTATAATCGGCTTTAATTCAGTATTATAAGAACCGTTTTGTGAACATCAATGTTCTTTCCGCACGCTTTTACTTTTCACATGCAATATTTACGAAAAAAGTTTGCGTGTGGAAAACTCGAGGGAAAACTGCAAGTTTTTGCATGCTTAAAGTAAAACCATTTTTTTTTATTGCACATAAGACGACATATAACGCTATATAACTTGTTACAGGGCTAAAAAATTTGGGAATGTTACCACAAAAATAAGTTAAAAATTTTATCAACTCGTTTTCACGCTATTTTATATTAACTTTTTAGCCTACGCCTAAAATATAGATCTAATCAAAAAATAAATAAGCTGAAAATTGACTTGCCAATTATTTTATGTTATTTATATTTTAACCAATTTAATGTCAATAATAATTGCTTTGTGATTATTCGTATATCACGGATATGTCTGATAATTTAAATAGGAAGCAATAAATTTATACACAAATTTATATTTATTTAACGTAAGGTCAACAAAAAATCTGTATGTTATAATAATTAAGAGGCTGTCTCTGTGACACATGTATTTATTTGCTAAAACCCATTTTTTAAAACACAAGTATTAAAACAGAACTAAGTGTAATTAGTGCAAAGTGGTTTGTTTTAATTTAAAAAAGTAGTAAGGACTAAAATTGTTAAGCAAGAAAAATTGTATGTAAATTGCAATTTGTATAAATATTTAGTAGGGATAGGTAGCCGGTTGGGCGCCCTACGCCTCCAGAGGAAATCTTTATCTCAAGATCTTGACGTCATACGTCATTTAGCTCACGTGGGCGAGGTCGTAATAGAGTATAGAGCATGCGCTAAAAAATGGCGGCTGTCTAATGTCAAAAGTCAAACATCAAACATCGAACGTCATACGTCACACGTCATCATCGTAAGCTATCAGTGATCTACGTCATCGACGTCACAGGACCAAATAATTAAATCTATGCTGATTACGTCATCCTCGTTTGTTTGTTGAACGTTATCCTAAGGTGCAAGCAATGAGGACTTATTTTGAAAGCTAAATCCCAGCGTAAAAAACATCTTAAATAATTTAGCGAAAAAACGGTGTTGATCCTACAAATAGACGCTGAGATATAAGCAAAAAATATATTTTGAAGAAACTATAAGAAAAAAACTTGCGCAAACAGCGGGAAAAGTGCCTTCGGCATTCCGGCTGAAAGCGATCTTTCATAAAATAATGTTTTTTTGCTAAGGCCCTTTTGGCACTTGTACATATTTAAAACATATACTATTTTTTAAACACAATGTAAAATGAATATTATTAATAAGTTTTTATTAATTTTTTAATATTAATACAAAAAATATATATAGGATTCAAGCTGATGTAATAAACATTTAAAAATTTTAGGTTTTAAAGCTTCAATTAATGCTATTATATTTTCGATAATTATTTGATATTAACATAAAAAAGGACTCTAGTTAATGTAAAAATTAACCTCTTTGTCTTTAAACAAAAATTATATATTCTCACGAAAGATATATTAGTGCTTTTTTTTCAAATGTCTTTTCAGACCACAGCTTTGGTGAATAACAACTTTCGTAAATATATTTTTATACCTCATGTTTTAACATTAAATTTAAATAATTATATTCGAAAGAGAATTTTTACAATGATAGTTTTTTGGTCCTATGAATATGTTATTGTAATTTTATTTTTTAAATTTTTAAACTAACAAATGATATTGTAAATGCCTGATTATACAATTTTCCTTTGGGCTAATCAAAATATGTCTGAAAGCAAACTACTTAACCCAACTTGTGAGTTTACCGAGATTATCGTTTAAAAAAAAACATAATATTTTTCTAGGATGTTCGCAGCGTGAGACAATTAAGACCCCAGCGTCTTATTAGATTTGGTAAATAACAACTTTCGTAAACCTTTATTATTAATACCTATTTTATACCTTATGTTTTTACATTAAATAATTATTTTTGAGGGATGTTTACCCAGGAGGTTAGCTTTTAAAATAAGTCCTTATTGCTTGCACCTTAGGATAACGTTCAACCCGCTAAACAAGTAGCCTCTGAGGATAACGTAATCCGCATAGATTAAATTATTTGGTCCTGTGACGTCGATGACGTAGATCACCGATAGCTCACGATGATGACGTGTGACGTATGACGTTTAAGGTTTGACATTTGACAGTCGCCATTTTTCAGCGCATGCTCTGTACTCTATTAAGACCTCGCCCACGTAAGCTAAATGACGGATGACGTCAAGATCTTGAGATCCCGTCCGGAGGCGGTGGGCGCCAAACCGGCTACCTATCCCTACTATATTTTATTTTGCCTTGTAATATAATATAATTTTAGTAGATAGTAGGTTTATAGATTACTAAAACCTACCTAATTAGGTGTCTTCTTTTCAAAATTTATATTTACAATTACACGTTTAAGGAAGTCAGTAGATTATCATCTTAAAACTGGTTTCACTGATACCGGACTATTATATGATAAAATACTTATTATTTTTACACATGATTATCCATTATTATCAATAAAAAAAACTTCCCAAAATATAGAACGCCAATTGTATTTATTTTTTATGAAGTTTGGATTTTTTTAAAGGTTGTTTTTGTAAAAATAATTAAATACGTAATGGTGAAAACGAGTTTATCTTGTAACATAACAAGTGTTATATCATAAAATCATCGGTGTGGGGGTGAACCCCTTTTTGAGAGTAATTTTAGGGGATCTTGCGGTTTTGTTGGCTTGTTAAAATGGGACTTTATAACTAAAAAACATGGTTTCACTTTTTTTTTCGTGCCCTTATCTAACACACGTATAATATGTACTTAAAACCTTTAAAACTTAAGGGTTTAAGGGAATAGGTAATAAGAAAGTAGGGATGTTGATTTATGAATTTTTTTAAATAAAAAACGCAAACTTGTAATAACACTATAATTTCACTAATGGAATTAAAAACCCGTCAAAACATTCATCTTTCGAGTCATCTTCAAATGTGGTAGTAATTACTTGACCCTATTTGAATGTCAAGTACTTTTTTTACTAGATTCTAATTATATTTTTTTCTATTGGTTTTTTTTGGTGAAATGTGAAAAAATATAAAGAACAATTAAAGCAAATTTGGTTTAATAATTATTGGTTGGGACAAGGTCTTAATATCAAAATTTTTTGGTAATGTTTTTTTTAAAGGGTTATATGTAAAAAAAAAATTAAAAATAAGAAGACAGAATTGATTTAAACTTGACATAGCAATGGGTTGGAATAAGGCCTTTACTCTAACAGATTCTTTGAGTCAGTGGTTTACGTAAGCAAGATTTTTTAGCGGATAAAAGCTGACCAAAAATTTTAAGGAAGCAGAAACAACATTCGACTAACCAGTGGCGGCTCGTGGTCAATCTTTCGGGGAGGTCATTATCAAATTTTCAAATGCATATGGCTTAACTGATTTTTAGCTAAAAAAAAAAGTTTTGGCATTTTATTTCACACAGACGTTTACTCAAAAGAAAAAACAAGAAAGAAAATTCAAAATAAAATAATTAAGCAAGATTATTTTATTAAAAGAATTATATTTTTATTTATTTAGAAACATAACAATATAACAAATAATATGCATCGACATCTGTTCAAACAGAAAAATTGCACAACATACTGTAAGAAAAAATCTCACACCCGACAGTAAGTTTTGTATTAAACTTTTTATTTAATTATGGTAATTTTTATTTAGGTTGTTACTAATAGAAAACTTATTATATTTAATTTTTAATTTTTTCCTTTTGCCATATTGTAGCTATAAATAAATTTTTATCAATTTTATTACTATTTACATATATTTTATAAATGTTTATTTTGTTAAAGTGTTTTGTGTAACTCTATTTTAAGCTTTTTGTTTCCAGCAACATAAATATATTTTTCGTACACAAGTTTTTGTTTTTTATCAATTGAATAAATTTTTTTCTTGAAACTAGTAAAATGTCCTTTTTTTAAGGCTTAGAATTATTTTTACTATTGCCATTATGTTTTTAAGAATTAAGACGTAAGCATATTTGGGTTTTCTATAAAAAAAAGTCAATTACATGAGCAGTTATACATACTTTAAATTATGTATATTCTAAAATAGAAAAAAATAAATTGTCAGAGCATATATCATATTTATTACTATATACTTAATATCACCTAAACAGTTGACAGGATTAATTTTGGTACCGCCTTATCAGACCTATCCCATTAAATAAATTACAATAATGAAAGCATACTTTTATTGTTATTTAACTTAATGGTTATATATTTGTTGTGGCATTAAATTTAGAACTTTTAATTATAAACTTTTAATTTTAATTAATTAGAAAATAAAATGGATCCCGAAAATCACCAATTTATTTACTTATTTTATTTAGTTAGGAAACACTTTCGTTCAAATATCCTAAATTTCAAGGGACCTACTTGACAAAGACTACCTAAAAGATATGTTTATTCTAGGAGTGTGCGAATAGTTGTCTAATCTAATTGAATAGTTATATTCGATTCAAATTTCAACCTGAAAATTCGAGCTATTTAAATAGTTTGACCTACTCGAATGATTAGAACTATTCGATTGAGTTGTACTATTCGAATGATTCAAACTACTTGAATAATTTGAACTTTTCGAACAGTTCAAACAATTTAAATTTGTTGTTTTTTTTAAAAAAATTGATGAGCTAATTATATGAGTCGTGGTAGCTATTTAAAAATAATAATGCAAAAGAAACGCTTAAACTTTGGATTTAAAATTACGTCTTTAATTAATAAAATAAACACTTTTTTATAAAACTACTTTTTACAAGACTAATCTTGAAGGTTAATAATTAAAGAAAAACATTTTGGCAAAACTAATTTAATATATTTCAGTCCGTTATAAGTAACCACCACAACAACTTTCCAATTTTGTGAATTCAATATTAATGAGTTGAATTAAAATAAACTGGGAATTTCAAATAATAACAAACCTTTCAAAATTGCCGGCAAAATCAATTCCTTTTTCTGAATAATCAGAAAAAAATTTTAATTCGGGTTTTCCAATTATTTAAAAGATTTGAATCCTTTAAATATTTTGAATTATTCGAACTATTTGAACTATTCGAATATTTCGAACTATTTGAATAATTCGAACTATTCCAGTAGTTCGAATTATTAAATAGTAGTGAACTATTTAAATTATTTGAATATTCGATTTAAAAGTCGAATCGAATAATTTGTATTCGATTCGCCTTGAATAATTAAAAAAATTGAATATTTGCACACCCCTACTTCATTTTAATAATTTAGCTAAAAAATATGGTATTAGAACAAATCTATATTTTCGTTTTATCAGAATCGTATTAAACTATAGGGCCTATAACGCTGTAATAGACTGGAATTGCAATAAAAATAATACAAATGATGAAAATAAATTCATTAAATTCCCATAGTAAAATGGGGCTATTTTAATTGGATAATGATAAAACCAAAAACAATCGAACCAAAATGTGGCGTATTCGTAATCGTCTTTCAGCTTTAAAAATAAAAATGTAGTATATATAAACAATTAATTTAATAAAAGAATAAAAAAGAATAAAATTTTCACTACAATGGCCTTGCACACGTTTCAAACCTGTCTACAGGTTAAATTTTGTAAAGCGTTACCATATGATATGTCGAGTTTTAATTATTTTCATGAAATTTTGGGGACGTAATAAGTATAAGAAGTGACATATTTACCTTCGTTATTTTTGACATTTTCCCCTTTTCCCTCCTAACAAGTAAGAGGCGGCTTGCTTTAGTAAAATGTTAAAAATTAGTAAAGCATGAGTTTAGGTATTGGAGGCCCTTTTAAAAAACCATTACTTTTTGCAAAGGGTCACAAGAAAAATCCGCAAAAATAACCAGTTTTTGGAAAATGATATTATTTTTTAATAAACTTTTTCCGTTTGGTAAACATACCAAATATGAATTGCTGGGCTCCGTATAATTCCTAATAAATTAAAACTAAACCAAATAAACATCCCTAGTTAATTACCGTATGATGTGAAATTTTTGGGATTAGAGATATAGGTCCGCATTTCTTTGAAAAACATTTAAATGGACAAGCGTATACAATTATTTTAGGGAACCAATTAGACTAGTTAATAAAGTAGCACATTAATCCCGACATATTGTTTTAACATGAAGGGATTACATATTATGCGAAGGAGGTTAAAGATTAGAGGAAGATTATTAAAATCAAATATGTAAAAATTAGTAGATGGTTGCGGTGGTCGGGCCAAGTGATTAGCTCTTTTAAAAGATTTGACTTCAGTTGACTTTTTTTGGGGAGCTTTATAAAGGACAAAGTATTGGCAACTGTACCTTTAACTAAAGGTACCATGTGAGATTAAATCCATTCTGCTTGCACACTTGTGACACCTTCATTGTTAGAGAAAGTACAAAATTTATTTCAAAAAAAGTAAAAAGAAACCAACAATAAGTAATTTAAAATAAATATTGCAGAAACACATCTTGCAACGTAAATATTTTTTTCTAAAGCCACAAGTACGCTAACATTCCTACTAAATTTGTATAAAATTTACCAATTGAAAATTGTTTAAACAAGCAAATCAAGTTGATTTTAAGCGCCACAGGCATTACTGCATAACTCCGTGATGACAAAGCTCGTCTGCGCATCTAATAAGGGCTCGGGCCCTTCGGACTACGCCATTATCCGAGCAGGTTTTTTAAATATCTTTTTCCTGCGCAAAAAACTAATTACAAATTAATTAATATAGCACAAGTTAAAATATATTTTGTAATAGCTTTCGAAAGGTCACAGCTTTCTAACTGCCCGGTATCCTCTCCTCCAAAACCTGAAAACGTAGAAAGAGGAGCGCAAAAATAATATACTTTGTATTTGTAATATTTGTTGATATTTAATTAAATATAAAAAAAAGCATTTTAATTTAATTTTTGGGCTCGCCAAAGCGAGGCAGTCGCGGAGATGGGAAAGGAATAAGAAAGATCACCAGGTGCTGAAGATTTAATTTAGTAACAGGGTTGTCATGAACCATTGTCCCTTTCCATCTTCCCCAAGTACAGCTACCTCTGTGGTTTAGGTAGGACCCGTAGCTGGAAAGTTTATTTTTGTTTCTTACCACTACTACGGTCATCTGAGCGGTTAAAATAGGGCCCAAGGTTTTTTCTAAGACAATAAAAAAATTTCAGCATTCAGGACAATCCCGAAAGTTCTATTAAGAGTTTAAGAAAAATAGTAATTGTTTTTATAGTTTGAGAAAGTTACTTTCTTTAGTGAGCATCTTTGTTATCGGTGTCAATTTTAGATATAATTCTAGGAAATGTAATTAAAGGATTAAAGAACTTTATAACACAATGGATAGTGTTTATGGAAGTGATTAAGAAAATGGTATTGTACGAGATTAGCTACATTAAAAGGTAATATCTAAACTTGTTGAGGAGATATTTCGATAATAATTTGTACCGAGCACCACAGAAGTGACGAGTGATACTGGGTTTCCTAAAAAACTATAAATAATTTTTAAATTTGACTTTAAATTTTCTTACTTCTATAGTGATAAAAACAATTTCTCATTGTGTCGTAAAGCAGATAGATTTACGCCTTATAGACTTCGAAAGGCGTTTCGGTTTTCTAGTCAAATTTAAACAAATTTCTTTGCTAAGTTTTTTTACCCTTTTCTCACATTTTTTTAAAAATTAAGTCTTTTATTATTTTGTGTAATCATCAAATTTTCTCAGTAGGTAATAAATAACTTTAAAAAAATTCCGAATTCTTGACCAATTAATTAAGGCTAATAGTGTCCACTAAAAAGAAGAAATTTCAAATATTTTTTTCGTTTATAATTTTTAAAGTAAACTTAATTAAAAAAAATCGGTAAGGATAATTTTGTTTTACTTTTTAGAAACTGTATAATTATAAACATTGAATTTAGTTGCTAATACGCCCCATTGGCATATCACACGATATTTTGTGGTGTAGTAATGTATATATTTTATTGTAAATATAAATCTGTGTATAGTTATTCTAATCTAAGTGTCTTATTTAGCAATAGTCATAGGGCGTACAAACCTTAATTTGTACCTATTGGTTTTCAGTTTATATTTAGTAGATAGCAAAGTTTGTCGGCAACTATTATGGTGCGAAGGCCTACCCATTAACGTTTTCCCACTAATGAGGTAGGTAATTTTTTATTGTCCTTGCATAATTAATCATAATTTCGTAAGCAATAAACTAATTTAAATTTAATTTTGTACACAGACTTACTTTTGGACATTGCTTCATATTTAATAATAAAAACACATAATTTCATTTGAAATTCCAAAGTTACCCCAAGCCCTCAAAACTGGGTGAAGGCAAAAATGTTAAAAATATCGTAAAATAGTCACCAAAATTTTATGAAAATATTTTAAACCCTTTGCGCAACACTGAATTGTTAAACTTTAAAGAACTTTCCCCATATACCTCCGATTAAAACCAGTTATCTGCGCTAGTGACGCACTTATAAGTTAAAAAGCGCATGCGCGGATCAATAGGGTAGAACTATCAGACTTTTGTATACAATAATAATAACCCTATTTATACTTCTAATATAACATAAAATAATTATTTTAAACCATTTATGATTTTTTTGACACTTAAGCAAGCTATAGTTTTATTTTACCATGTCTTACAGGCAAAAATGTTCTAACCATAAAGAGAAAAATAGTATTCTTTAAAAACGTAAAAGTCTCTGGAGAAAATAAATATTTCTGATACGATACCACATTTTATAT
Organism: Listronotus oregonensis; assembly: GCA_019359885.1. Taxonomy (NCBI): domain Eukaryota; kingdom Metazoa; phylum Arthropoda; class Insecta; order Coleoptera; family Curculionidae; genus Listronotus; species Listronotus oregonensis. Next base: position 7,333 of record JAHBCN010010871.1, on the reverse strand, counting down.
TTACTTTTGCAAATTTTAAAAAGTTTCAAAGCAAAAATAAAGCACGTGCCCTTTGGTCATAATTTTAAATTCCAACACAGGTTGCATTAAGCTATATTCCCTGTATTACGCTTTATTATTTAAATGAGAAATCAAAAAGTTTCGTTATAACACTTTATATCATTTTCCTTTAAAAAACTCTTTCTTCACAAGCTAATATTTAAACAAATAACCTGTTTTTCTATATAGAGTTGTTATTAAAATTTTAATTAAGAAAATTATTTCAAAAGAAGTGGTAAGTTTAGCAGTTAACTTTTTTTTAATGATTTGGCTCATGTTTAACAAATACATATATGTGAACATGAAGTTTATAGGATTGACATTTAACAACCACCACGCTAATTTGCCGATTACATAATATGGTATATGCTATGAATTATTGTCATTGTAATCGTAGTCTTTAATTTTTTTAAGCGTTATTATTTACTAAAAACGGGTATATGTTTGGCCGGCATTACCATTACTAAATTGTGCTGTACCTTTGACTTACCTATATTTACCTTGCAGGGGTCGCTTTGGACCATATTGTAAGGCCTTTTTATTTTATTTTAAAATCGCCACTTAGATCCGTGATATAAAACTAAAATTACAATTGCAAACCTTGGACACATGGGCATCAATTCCGTTGTTATTGAAATAAAAGTACTTAGCCAGTAATAAAAAATGTTTTGCTCAAAACAAAAACAATTTTTTAGTAAACCAGGTATTTTTAAAATAAATTTAAAGTGGCTTGTCTCAACACCACAGGATCCATGAGAACATCACCCACTAGGACCATGAAGGTAATCCTAAATCTCAGACCCCTTGACATATTCATCAAAAAAATTGTTTTGACGGCTATTTTGCGCCTCCGCACTGTTGGTACAATGCCCGACGTACTTGACGCACAGAGACGTCGTTTGTAAAGTGAGGCGATAGGGGCGCTTCCACTACTGCAGGCCAAAGTGGACTCTATTGCGCCATGTTTTGTTTTTACAATACCCTACAAAAATTGACATCAAAGGAGAATCGAACACAAACGTGGCAGGTGTGATCAACATCTATACAAACCGTTTGAAAACAAAAGAAGGTTCGGGATGTGGAATTTATTCTAGATCTTTTAACCCTAACATCAAATGGGCCATGGGTGAGCTGGCAAGTGTGCTTCAAATTGAGCTTACAGATAAAACCATAGCTGCAAAAGAAATAAGCAGTAGGAACATCACTGATAAAGTCATGCTTATTCATACGAATTGCAGACAGACACTACTAGGCCTAAGGAGACCACGCTACACCTCGGGTCTGGTACTAGAATGTCACCGTGCCCTTGTGGACGTTTTTAGCAAGAATGTGATCACCCTCTGCTGGACCAAAGGACACGCTTACTTCGAAATTACCTGCATCGCTGACTCTTGTCCAAAAAGGCAGCTGGGACCAAACTTGTTGGACCTGAACCTTTCGTAGGTCTGACAAGGTCTGCGATGAGAAACCTAATTAAAAGACACTCTGATCACCAGTTCACAAGAGAATGAGATGAAACGGTAAACTGTAACTTTTCCAGAAAGTTACTGAACCATCCTTACAGAGATACAGCTAAACATTACTTGGCAATGCCAAGGGCGAACCTTTACTAATCACATGCGCTATTATTGGACATTGTCAACTGCAAAAGCAGCTTTTTTGAATGGGTATAAATGACACGCCTCTGTTTAAAGGTTATGAACAGGGAGCCGGGACGGTAGAGCACATCCTCTGTGACTGCCCTGCACTCTTGTCCAAGAGAAGATCCCTGCTGGGCGAGTATTGACTCTCCTTGGTCGACAGTAAGGAGATTCCTCTCGGCGATGATACTTTAAATCGGTAGGATAGGCGGCGTCCTAAGTAAGAAGTTCCCTTTAGGAAGTAGCACTACAGGCATACTGAGGCCTAGCCTCCTAACCTTTAAATTTAGATTTAAAATTGCTAACTGACCATATGTCAACCACCCCCTTTCCCATTAACAACTGATAATGCGCAGATGTTTCTAATATGCAGAATCTGTCTTTGAATATCTATATATATTTAAGATCTGCTATTTAAAAATATGCTTGTATTCATAACATTTAAGTGTTATCTTGTTTTTTGCGGTGAAAATTTTTATTGTTCCCGATGAATAGCTAGCTGATAAGACGAAATACTTACATACATTTTGGTTGAAGTTTGTATAATTAATATACCTAGTGGTCAATTAATCATAATTAAAATATAAATATTATTTGGTTTTAACTATTAAAGAGCGATTATATATTATACAGAGTGTTTATATTATTAGGTGTAATTTTTATTTTCGATTGTAGTCGATAGCCCCGAACATGTGGTTTTTGACATGTGACAGTTGACAGTTGCCAACTGTCATTTTTTTTAGGTATGCGTGGAATCTTAAAATAGATTTCATCTAAGTAAGATGAATTCTCCAAGTCAAGTAGTAATAAATAGGTGACAGTTGACATTTAAAAGATAGTAAATATTACTTCGAAAATAGGATGTATCTCACATCATCTTCTTATGTGAAGTAAGACCCCCAAACATCAGATGTCTAATCCGACATCTAATTTGGACTGGTTGCCTTGGTTGCCTATTGGTCTCATTTGATCCGGACTCGATTCCGTCGCCTTACCATTGGTCTAATTTGACTTAAACTCGCCTCCGCCGCCTTATCATTAGTCTGAGCTTTAAACACGGGTTTGAGCTGGACCCTTTTCCACCGCCTTAAGTTGGTCTGGTTTGATCTGGACCAGCTCTGGTAAAAGAGCCAAGGAAGTGGGTGAAACTAGGGGAGTGGGAAAGGGGAATGGAAAAAAAAGGGTGTGAAACGGGCCAAAAAGGAACAAGGGGGTATTTGGGAAGGTCAGGCCTAGTTCTATTGTAAAACTATATTAATGATTCTAAATTAAAAAAATTTAAAATTATTAGTAAATAAAATCCTAATTGCTAATCTCTCAAAACTGAAAGGAATTCCCCAAAAGCATGTATTCATATTAACATGGGGTTTATCTGATGCATTTACGTGTAGAGATATCAGGACTTCCAAATCTAAAGTTATAAAGCAAAAAAAAACAGAACGAAAAAAAAAAAAGAAACCAGAAAGCAGAATTCAGTTTTGAATACACAAACCCTCATTAGCTTTTCAATTATATCTAAACCCGGGGGTCAAACCAATTTTTTTAAAAAAAAGAAATTTCATTTTTTTTTTAAACCCCCCTTTTTTGGGAAAAACCCGGAGAAGCAAATTTAACCCTTTCCGATCACATTGGGGTATTTAAAAACTACTTTTTGGCTTAAAAGTTATTTAAAAGTTTAAATTTTTTGCGTTTTTTAAACGACGTTATTGGCCAGATCGGGGATTTTTAAAACCCCAAGGTAAAGTTTCCCCAAAAACGTACGAGTTTTACGGGGAAAAGGGGGTTTTTAAAAAGAAGTTTTTATAAAATGTTTTTAAAACAATAGCTTTAAAAAGAGATAATAAAGAAAAAAAAAATAATGTAACAAAATTTCAACTAGGTAATTGAAAACTAAATAAACAACAAAAATTAAAAATAAAGGAAGGAAAAAAAAAAGAGTTGGGATGAATTTTTTAAAGACAACTAAAACTATGGACAGATGATTAGAAACACTTTTACATAAGGGGAGTTAGTAATTATTAAAAAACCCAAAGTAGAAATACATAAAATTTAAAAACATTTATCCTGGCACTAAAGAGGAAAAAAAATTTCCCCCCCAAAACATTTTTTAAAATGGGGCCCAAATTTCTACCAAAAAAAATTTTTCCCCTTAAGATACTGAGATCTAACTAAGTACAAAATGTTATTCAAAATTAATCACATACCAAAAAAACCCTTATTGTCTTAGAATACATAACTGAGTACTTACCTATCATGCATGTTAAAAAAAAAAGTTCAATACACATAATAGGTAGATACTCAGTTATGTAACCTGAAGTCAGTTAGGGGGGAGTGAGTCAGTCTGTAGTAAAATAAGAAATTTTTTTTAACCGTATAAAAACCATTTAAAATTAAAAAATTCCCAAATTTTTTTAAATTTTTTACAGGAAATCGGAATAATTATATAAATTTACAAAAAAATTTTTTATATCTTTATGTAGAAGGGGGAACAAAGTTTTAAAGAGGATAACACATGCTGAAAAGTTTGGGGAAGATACACATGGCGGGGTTGGGTTTTTAAATTGGGCCCTTTGGGATAACGTTTACCTAGATTTTATTTGTGGTTACTAAAAATAAAATGGGATTTAAAAGAAAAACCTTTTTGTTTACACGGATGAAAATAGGATTATTTCTGGCTGGTACATCCCACCATTTTAGGAAAAAAAAAACCCTTTTTTAAAAATTTGAGACTAAAACTTTAATTTTAATTTTATGAGTACGGTTTTATTTATAGCAAATCCCTTTGAAAAAAATAGCAGATCTATTTATAAAAAAAGCCATTCGTCCTTAGCTTCCAACTTAATCAAACAAATCTCAATACATTTTTAAAAACCATTTTAAAAATTTTTGGGGCCCAAAAAAAATTTAAATCTAAAAATTTTTTTTTGGAACCCCTTTTCATAGCAAAATTTAAAAAAGGATTAAAGGAAAATTAAGGCAGCGTTATAAAACAAAAAAACATACAAAAACCAAATAGTGGCAGTATTTACGTTAACAATTATTTATTTTTGTTAGGAAATTTTTTAGTAAAAAACCCGGGGGTTTTAAGGATAAGGTTATGTTTTGACACCGTATTTGCTTTTTAGAAAAAAATTTTTGGAAAACATTTACTAATATACGTATGTTTAATATTAAATGGTTAAAAAAATGCAGGAACACTACAACTTCCAAAATTTTTCACCCCACAAGTTTTTTTGTAAATATACCAGGTAACTTTTTTTGTTGTTTTTTACCCAAATAAGAAAAAAAATTTTTTAAAATAAATTTCATTGTATTTTTTTTTAACCCCATGGTAGCGTTGAAATTGCCCATTGAAGATTTGACTTAATTTTGACGCGTTGTTGGGGGTTGTGCCTTTATATAAGAAGAAAAAAAGTTTTAGGTAGTCGATTGATATGTTTAATATTTACTGATAAAGTTTTAAACCAATTATCATTAGTATTAAATTTAGAAAAAATGGGTTTTGCTTTTTAAAGAAAAACTCACAAAAAATCGTTTTTGGGCCCCCAAAAAAAATTTTTGTGAATATTGATGGAAACAATAGTACAAAAATTTAAATGGCCTTTTTTCCCTTTAAGTTTATTTTTTAGTCAGTAAACAGCATAAATCCTATATAATCTGTCAATAAATGATCAACGCATAGCAAAATAAACTATTTCAAAGAGCAAACTGTGTAAGAATATTGTCTTTTTTTTTGATGGGCTAAAAGGTTTTTTAGCAACCTTGGTGTTGGTGACCTGTATATCTACCTCTCAAACGATGTCACATAAGGTATTTAAATGATCTACGCGGTCAAAATTATTTCTTGGTATTTATATGTTCTAAATGATATTATTTAATAAAACAAAGATTTTAATATTTGATTTGAGCGTATTTAATGTAAAAAAAAATAACAAACAAAGGTTAATCATTCGTTAAAAAAATATTATCATCTTCAAGGTCTGAAGAATGGACATCACCGTTCAGCTTTGCAGGCAAAAGAATTGTAATGGTTTTGGGTAAAAACGATTTCCATTTTCTTTTTTTTTTTTAATTTTCAGGCTACTTAAGAGTGGACCCGAACCTAAAAAAGCCGATTTAAAAAAAACTCGTTGCTACTATCTCTGGAAAATTTTTTAGCAAAGTCTTGAGGTATTGTTATAGACTTTAGTTAGTATTTAGTTAATAGAAATGTAAAAGGTTAGAATTATTTTATATAGGTTAATAATTTATTAAAAAAAGGTTCCTTGGTTTTTCCCCTTTTTTTACAGCCATTGCGGATTTTTTCCCGAGGGCGTTGGGAATTCATTTTACACTTTTCTTTAAAACCATAGTAAAATAATTCTTCCAGCTAATTCTAGACTTTTCCATTCTTTTTTCCCTTTACTATAAAAAAAAGCAAAGGGGGAATCCGCACGGGCCAGTTTAGTTTTTTTTTTTCAAGGGAGAAGAAGTTTACAGATAGTTAAAGGTTAAACAGTTGTCACAATTACGTTACGTTAAATTTTTATTACCATAGAAACGTTTGTGAACCTGATTTAATAAAAAGGTGTAAAAACCCGAATACGTGTTTTTGGGGGGTCACGGGAAAAGTATGTTCGAAAATGTTTATTTCGCGCATTGCATATTAGTTGTATTTTTCGGGCTAAAAATTATATATCCACTTGAGATTGCCCCTAAAACGCCTGTTATTTCCGAAGTTAGTTTCGGATCTTCGCATTTGGTACATCCACCAATAATTCAATTTTTTTTACGAAAACTTGCCTGAATTTCCAGTTTACTCTCTTTTTCCATATTATTTTACTTGATTCTCCTAATGACTTAAGTGGCCGGCATGACCGTACACCTACACTTTTTGTAACAACGAAAATAACAAAGGCTCATTCCAACCACAATTGATTATATTTAAAAAATAAATCTTTTTTAATATGGGCTTTTGACCGTCTCTGTTTAATTTGTAATTTTAAATGAGAACAACCTTATTTTAAGTTATCGATTTGTTCTTTCGTGTATCCTTTACACGATAAAAGTTTTCTGAATGCATTTTATTTCCTTCTACATTAGGCAAATCCAGAGTCTGCATACGTTCAAACAATTACTTTCGGATTACAACTCTTGCTCTCGAGGACCTAAAACGAATGTACATTCTTTGAAAATAAATAAAAGTTTAGTCACATTTAGATATATAACAGCTCTTACAAAAGAAGGTTTCTAATTTGGTGTGTGTCTCATATTTTTTGTGATCGACCTAACTAATTTAAATACAATTTATTTTTCTGCTTGGCTACTTTTTTAAGATAATTTTAAGCATACAGTAAATCATATTCCACAAAATGCATTTCCACACAAATTAAAAACATAAGTAAAATTTATTTATACAATAAATTTATTTAAAAAAAAATATTCCAAGTTGGCTAATACTTTGATTAGTCAATGCTTAAGGTTTTATATATTTACATCTATTAAAGAGTAAAGCTGGATCTAACTTGGAAGTTTAACAAATACCTTAATAAACAAAAATAAGTAATAAAAAAACATATAAATATGTTCTATAGTATTGTGGTGGATTCATGTTTCAGTTTGTTTTATTTGGTATCTCGCCTTTCTCTTTTTTAAAAAAGGAACCCCTTGGGCCG
>JAHBCN010010870.1:0-30373 GCA_019359885.1 Listronotus oregonensis | reverse complement strand
GCAAACGAAAACCATGTAGTAGTTATAGCAAACCAAAAAAAAATAATATGTGTTGATAAATTCGATATAGAAATACCTCCAAGATATTTTAGTGAAGCTGCTAAAGCTGAGCATGCGCTTGTGCCAGAAAAACTAGGCGATTTACGAGAAAGAATATTTCCATTTTTAGGCCTGGCTGACGGAACACTGCGTGGACCGTGTGGACGAAACCATTTTGATGGCTTAGTTTCATGATTTGTCAGAGTCATATTTTCCAAATTCCCTTTGGACAAAGTTTTCAATGTTACATAAAGAATTAATAGTTCATAAGAAGATACGAAGTAATGAAAAGTTAATTTCTCTGCAACAGTTCCTAAAGCAACTTGGGAGAAATTATCAGCCCAAAAAGTCGAAGATTCTGACTCGCGAACAAGTTATAACTTTTTTAAAAGAAGCGCCGACTCAAAAATATTTGGCAGATAAGGTTGCATTAGTGTATTCGGAGCTTGTAAAAGAGACGAGCTTGTGAAAATGAAGTTTTCCGATGTGCGTGATATGGGTCAGCATATTTTTATTGACATTCCACAAAGTAAAAATGGGCAAGCAAGAAGCTTTTTAGTTATTGAGGACAGTAAAATGTGCGCAACAAAGTTAATTCGGGACTAGGTGTCTTTGCGACCTAAAAGTGCACCTATTGATAGGTATTTTTTGTGCTATCGTGATAAACGATGTACTGGTCAGCCTATAGGTAAAAATACATTTGGAAATTTACCCTTTAAGTTTGCTACATATTTGGGTTTACCTGATGCTAAGGCGTACACAGGTCAGTGTTTAAGACGTACAGCGGCAACATTTCATTCTGATGCGGGAGGTAGTTTCGAGAGCTTAATGAGGTTAGGAGGCTGGAAGAGTTCTTCGGTAGCACGAGGGTACGTGGATGATAGTGAAAGCTCCAAATTGGCTAATGCTTCCCTTGTAGTTGGGAAAAGTATTACTTCAAGTAACACACCAACTGCGGTGTATGGAAATGGACGGACATTAATTACCTATTTTTAACACTTACGACCCTAACAACAATATAAACTTAACTGGAAAGAACCATGTTTTTTAAAACACATTAGCTATGTTTTAAATTTGAAATAAATAATCATCAGGATTATACTGTTGTGTTATTTTTGACCCACGTAAAGAAAAATGTGAACTCTCTCAATTTAAATTTAGAGAACTAGAACCAGAACGTATCACCCTTTAAAGAGTCATTTTCTTGATAAATGAATATTGACAACTGCGACGAAGCGCAATACTTACATTCTAAGTGTGTCGCCCGTCGGAACAACAATTTTCGCTTTATATGCGTTTTACTTCCATTTACGCCCCTAAAGTGAGTTTATTTTGATGTTTTTCTTTCCGTTAGCTTTAAAATGGTTTTTGGCAAAAAATGACGCTGTATCGCGATATATGGAAAAAGTTCCAGACGATGTATTTACTTGAAAACCCTTTTAACAGGCTTAAAACAAAAATCAAAAATATCGACTAACTTAAAGAAATGTAATATGTTTTTATTTTTAAACTGGTTCTGATAACTAAAATACCTAGAGAGAGGTGGAGTTCAGATCAACAAAGCAGCTTAGTTTTTGACACATAGGTATCCTCACGCCTGGCCACTTCTTATGGGGATACTGGAAATAGTGACATTTGACAATTATAAGATTGCCAGGGAATAAGTAGAATTCTATATTTTTCCATATTTTGCTTTGTAGTAATTTGGTAGTAAATTTCTAGATGGCGAAACGTCGTTTTTTTTTAACCAATGAAAAGTAAGATTTATTTATATCTCTTTTTAACCATAAATCCCCGTGTTGTGTTTGCGTCGGCCATTTTTTTATTTTTTTATTTTTGGGTTTTTTAAAGGTGTTTTGGACTTTTTGAATTTTGTAAAAAAGGGCAAACAAAGGAAAATTTTAAAAGAACAAAAAGTTTCATTCTTTTCCTCGAGATCCCTAATCGTTAGAAGCTTGAAAAATTATATGTACTGTGAGTCCCTCAAAAGATTGTAAAATAAAATTAAATTATGCAAATCTTGAGGATCCTTCTCGCTTAAAATATAGAGCTGCACCTTGGTCACCCTTTATAAATTCCATTTTGAAAGAACACAGTTATGGAAAATGTTTCAATTCTTTTTAAAATTTACCTCTTGAACCATTGGACAACCCTAAAATTAAAATTTTAAATAATGTTATTTTATACCTTATTTACAAAATTTCAATTTCATGTTTAACTTGTCAGACTAATCTCTTTTTAGTGGAGGTAACCGACAAGCATTTATTTGTAATGTTTAAAGAGTTTGATAACGAACGAAGGCTTAAATATGCTAGTGAAGCTTTAGTAAAACTTGTAGACAGACTACATGCTGATATTTACAAATATTTGGATGAGAATGTTTACAAGAATAAATTTGAATTTATTTAGGCAACAATATTTTCAGACCGTAATTTTATGAAATATTTAACCTAACTTTAAAAATTTGTTTTTATAAGTATCTTAAAGAAAGGGAAAATAGTTTTGAATCTAAAAAGAGAGTAAGCGATAGACATAAAAATATAATACAAAAATTTTAACAATAATTTTTACCATTTTTTATAAATATTTATGTTTATTTTTCAGTTACCAAATCAATTTAAATTCTTTATATATTTTTGCCCGCTGTCTGCTTTTGTCTTTGCCTAAATTAATAGCTAAAGTTCCCATATCATATTTTATGTATTTTTAGTCTGTTTTGAATAAGCCAATACTGCCTAGCTTCTTTGTTTTATAGGAACCTTTCAGCATGATCTCATTCAACCCCGGCTGTGACAGTTTTAGAAGTATCTCATCCAACCCCTGCTGTGTTAGTTTTAGAAGTTTTATTGTTAATTTTTAGAATATATTTTATTTTGCCTGTGTTATCTTAGGTATAAGAATTTATGTTGTTATCAGAGAATATATTTCATTTATTCTGAAATTTCATGTTTTATTTTTGTTTTATTTTTTACTGTTATTTCTGGAATGTAATTTTTTGTTGTTGTATATTAAAAATTTGGGGCAAATGTCCCAAAATTTTCCTGGTTTTCTCAAAATATTTGTATTTATAACAAATTAATTTATAATATATTGTTAACAATAACATTTTTTGTTTGTTTTATTTTTTGTAAGTTTAAGATTTTACCCAATCCTAACAAAGATGAAATTTTGCTAAAATCTTACTTAACAACTGCTTATTTATTAAAATAATCAGTTTTTAAGTCATGTATTTCAGTAAAATCTTATTTTTGTTGGAATTGAGGCAAAATAACTTAGAAATAACAGTTTGTAGTAATACCAGCGGATTCGCCTTTTTATTATATGCTTTTATTAGTTGATTGTCCAGGCGTTTGGCGCCACTGTACTGACAGAAGATAGCTGCGTTCAGAAAGCACGAGGTTTGGATTTCTAGTAGTGTTTATTCGTTGGGTATCCTATCACACTGAGTTGCTGCACCAAGAATATATCATGTGTAGTAAACAAGTTAAACATCATAAGTTGTCCAATCTGGCTTGATTAATAAGATACGGGCATAAATATTAAACCTGACACTACAGAAAGAAAAAAGCTTTGCATCTTAAATTGTAAAATCCATTTTAAAATCCTGTTGGTTACCACTTAAAGATATTATGGATATCGCTGCTTAGAATTTTTCGTTTACTTCACCTATTTTAGCTAAATTTTTACACAGAAAAGGCCAATATGAATAAAATCAGAATGATTATTTGCTGAGATTTTTAATATATTTTAAATATACATACATATTTTCTGTAGTACTTTGTTTGTTGTACTTGTAATTTATTGAAGATATCTGTGCAGCATTATTTTTTTATCTTGGGACAGTCCACAAAAGCTGATGCCTAAGTACTAACGTACCGTGGGTGTCTTAAGTGTGGTGAGAGGTGTGAACAAATACACGGGACTTAAACATTTGGAGACTGGGAGGAGAAGGAAAAACTTCTGCGGGCAGCAGGTTCCACACTCTAGAAATGAACGAACGAAGAAAGCGGGGCCTCTCCAACTGAACTGTAAAAGGATACATAAAAGTTTTACGTGTTGCTCTGTTGGAGCTGCCAGAGAAGGAATTATACTGGCCAACTCCTCTGAGCAGAAGCCATTAAAATACCTATAGAAGAGCGACAGATTCCCTACAGCTCGACGATGGGCAAGAAGAGGAAGCCTTTCTGTGAGCGTTGGATCATTAATAAGACAAACGGCTCTTCTTTGAATGGAGTCCAGAAGCGTTGTGGGGATGCCATCCCAAATGAGAACAATACTCTAAAGAGGGTCTGATTTGGGATACATACAGAGTGTACAAATTGGAAGAAGAGAAATATTTTCCGGCTCGAAAGAGGAATCCAAACTTTTTTAAAGCTGCCGAGGCTATGAATGTAATGTGTTTGTGTCAGTTGAATTTATTCCCAAAAGTAACACCGACAAGATTAAACGACTCTTTGTTCTGCAGAACTTGGTCGCTCATATGTAAGGGATGAACATTGGCAGACTTTTTTCGTGACAGCGAACATGACTGTGTTTTGAGGCACTAAACTAAACAAGATTTTTGGCGCCCCAATCTAAGCTAAGTTTTAGGTCTTGTAAAAGAGATATCTGCATTGACCTGCGCTTGTTTTCCAAATCAGAATTACATGATGGCTTAAACAATGGAATACTAAAGTGAGGGTACTGTCGTCAGCAAAACTATGAATGGGATTGATTGTGGAAGGGAGAAGATCGTTAATGTGTAGAAGAAACAGCGTGGGTGCAAGCACTGAGCCCTGGGGCACCCCAGCATTAATTTGGTAGACGCTGGAAGAATGACTATCAACAGTATCTGATATACGTCGATTAGAAAGGAAACTGGAAAGCCAAGAGCAAAGCTTGGGCTTGCTCTGTCCATTTAATCCAATATCCATTTATTTAAATATTACTCGCTAGCTTTTTCCTAATTTAGAAGTAATTTTAAAAAAACCTAAAAATTTTTTTAAATAATACATATACCTGTAACAACAAATAAGTCTGTCATTTGTAAAATTACGTCACAAAATTTTTTAAAAATAACATTTTTGAGGCAAATATCTGAAGATTATTTAAGTATAATTTTTGTTAACTTTACATTTTTTAATTTATTAATTTTATATTTAAAAAAGGGTTACCAACTTTTTACCAAAAGATTGATATATTTTTCTCATTTTAAAAGGCTTTAGAGTTTTTTAGGTGATCTGCAAGTTCATAAGAGTCATTTGATTGTGTGCACTCTCTTTATGCAAAAAATCTGTACCCTGGATCTTGGACTGAAATGATCCTTTTTTGCATGTTTGTAATAAATAAACAACAATATAAAAGATATCTACACTCATATCATAGTCACTTGTATAAATGTAATATATAGGTAGTATATAGCAGAAGTCCCAGTATGATGAAAATTGCCATCATTAACATATGGTTGAACATACCAGAAGCTATGGTATGGTCGAATAAAATTAGGTTCGCAGTTTGTTACTGTCAGTAAAATGCAAAATATTATCAGTTTCCCATTTAGCATAAGAAGTTGCGTAACTATACCTCAAAAACCAAATTGTTCCAATGGCAAAGTTTTAAAAATTTTGTTGCTTTAAAGAAAATATTGATCTGCTGTATGTTCATTCATTTTTCAAAAAATTTAAAAATGTAGTAACACGGAGAGATTGTTAGTTACTAAACACTTTGGATTGCTTATCTATGGGCAACAGGATAAAACATTGGCTTGTTTCAGATAATGGAAAAAGTACATCTTTTAATGCAAGATTTAACGAGGTAACGCACATCTGGCTAATCCAGAACAGAGTATAAAATTAGTGATAACTTTGTTTATTAAGGTTCTTTACGTTTGAATTTATACTGCAACCAATGTGCAAAATATCATTGTAAGTTATTAAAGAAAGCAAAAAAATATTTTTTGTTAAGCGATTATTTGATTTAAAATCAATGACTTTTTGAATAAATATTTGTGTTTAGTGGGGTCAAATGATTGTTTAATTTATTAACCTTTTTTAAGTTCCAAAGAATACTATTGAAGTTATTTTAAATAATATTTAATTTACTTTTACTTCTTCTTCTTCTTCCTGGGAGCCGTCTTTCACTACCGGAGGAGCGCAGCCTCTTGGACTTTTTGTGCCTAATATCCCATTGTCTTTTATACCAATCTTTCCATTAGTCTTGTTCCTTCTACAAGTCTGTATAACCCCGAGACTGGTTGGTTTATATATTCCTGTGGGCTTATTTTCGGTTGCCCAAATAGTGCCTGTCTTTTGTGATTTAACGCTTCACATTCACACAGTATGTGGTAGGCTGTTTCTTCCCCTCGTCGCACATTCTGCAACTTGGGTCCCCATTGTATGAGCCTATCTTGTGTAGGTGCCCTTAGGTTATCGTGCCCTGTTAGCAACCCTACTGTTATGCGAATCTTTCCCTACTTTGTCTGAGTATTCTTCCTTCGTTCTTTTGGATGGGCGCCTTATGAAGCCCTTTCCATGTCTTATTCTACCGAGGTTCTCCCAGTATTCCTTGTGTTTATTTCGGATCCATTCCCTGGTTTGCCCTCGTGCTGTGGTTTTGGTCACCAAGCAGGTTCTGGTACAAAGTATGGTGGGATGATCCATGTCTTAGCTCATCCACTTTTTCGTTGCCTTCTATTCCCGAATGTCCTGGTACCCACAGGAGAGTTACCCTGTTGCGTTCTCCCAGGACCTCCAGTTCTTTTTGGCATTCCCATGACAGCTTCGACGTCACCTTGGGGTTTACTAGTGCCCTAGTGACGCTGGGCTGTCTGTTATTATGCAGATCCGCTTGTTTTTGTAAGTTCTCCTGTTATTTTTTTTTTTGGCACAGTGCAGTAAAGCATATATTTCTGTTTAAAATACAGTACTGTGTGTTCCTAGTGGAATGGAGAATGGTGAATTCCTCATTTCACTGTACACGCCTGCTCCAGTTCCCTGCCCGGTTTTAGAACCATCCGTATACCAGATGATGTCTCCAACCGTGCCGGGGAGATCGGGTTGCTGCCACTCACTTCGATCTGGAATTTTTATTTCAAAGTTTTTGTTGAATGAGTATTGGGGAATCATCCGGTCTGTTCTCTTGTCCAGGATGTTGCCGCCAACCTGACTTTTTTTGTTGTTGTGTCCCAAACTAGCGTAGACACCAGTTGGTTTTTGTTGCAGTCGGAAGTAGCTCATTCTTGCCTCTTCCATCACTATGAAGTTAAGTGGTGGAAGGTCTAAGAGACATTCCATGGCTGCTGTTGGGGTTGTTTTAATTGCTCCTGTTATAGCTAAGCAAGCAAGTCTTTGTACCTTGGCCAGTTCTGTAACAGCAGTTCTTTGTCGCATTTGTGTCCACATTTGTGATGCGTATGTTATCATAGGCCTTACCACCATGGTGTATAACCAATAAACCACGTTTGGTTTGAGGCCCCATGTTTTCCCATGAGAGCGTCTGATTAACATAGGAGTCATCTTCGCTTTCTTTCTTGTTTTCTGAAGATGTTGGTTCCAGGTAAGTTTAGAGTCTAGGATAACACCCAAATATTTTACCTCTCCCACAATCTTGATTGCTTCATCTCGTAGGATCAGGGGCCCTAAGCCCTCTAGATTTCTCCTTTTGGTGAAGGCAACTATGGCTGATTTGGAGGGGTTTATGTTTAGTCCCTCCTTTCTCGTTCATCTGGTGACTGCGTTTAGGGCCTGTTGCATTTTATCCCTAACAGTGTTGTTAAATTTTTCTTGGGTCATAATGACGAGATCGCTGGTATCCAATGTTTGGTGCCCTTCCAGTTGAAGGACATTTAGTAAGTCGTCCATGACAAGGTTCCACAGCAGTGGGGACAGAACTCCCCTTGCGGACATCCTCGCTCAACCCGAGCTACAAGAGTTTCTTCAAGAATTGAAGTATATACTGATCGGCTCTTAAGCATGCAGTCTATCCACCTGCAGCTTGTTGCGTCGATCCCTCTGCGCCTCGATGCGTTTGAGATAGATATGAGGGACGTGTTGTCAAACGCTCCTTCTACATCTAGGAAGGCACACATTAGCACCTCCTTGTATTTGAGAGCATATACTTTTACTTATCAGTACTTGTTTTAAATTTAAAATTTAAATTACCGCTTTTACAGACCTATATTTTTTAAGTTTCCATATTTTTTTTAACAAAAATCGGTAACAGAACTGGATTTTTATTTACATTTATTGCTATTTTATTAAATAAAAAATGATCTATTCTAATATGACTATGATTGTGCTAAATTGATTTATTAAAAGCGGCAGACTTCTTGAAATTTTCCAGATATCCTCTATTCGCATGTTGAATGTCAAATTAAATTTGAATTATATTAAACCAATTACCTAAAGTAAGATTTTAATATTCCGTAAACGCTGTTTTATTATATGCAATGCACTTTTTGGCTTTATTCGTAATCCAATTTTCAGTTATTAAAAATTATTATACGAACTTATGTAACGGAGCGACCCTATAGGTGTCGAGTTCATAATTGAATTTCGACTCTAGTGCAGCCATCGTTGCATGAAACCCTATTAGCAAAGTTCGTGGCAAAGAAAATCCCAAGTTATTAGCTAAGTTGCCATAAGACTGGATGACATGCTGCATTCGTTCGTAACGATATTAAATTTTATACTGTTGGGTAATAAAAAAAATGGAAATAATTTTTAAAAAGACCTTATTGCCGAAGAAACTAATAATGTTATTAAATAAATCATTTACAAGCAAGTCGGTCTCGCGCAATCAAGGGACGGAATCAGAACTTAACCAATTATCTATAAACTGAATTTTAATATATTTAATTTTAATTTATCTGTAATAAAAGAAAAAGACAAATACGTCCTGAATATTTATTCTTATAATCAACTGCATAGCACTAACGGAAGTTCCATTCTAAACTCGTGCAATAAAGTATTTTGAAGGCTTGCGTCATACCATAGTAACTTTAACTGTTAATATTTAGTATTTATTGAACTGCAAAGCAGATACTTTATATATGCTCGCACAATATTACACCAACTTTAAATCCTAGTGTGATTGTAGTAATAAAAACAAAAGTCGAAAATGTAACCGTTAAAAACTAGAGAAACTGTACTGAACACGTTAAAAAAATTGAAAATTCTTCGCTCTATGTATATAAATATAAATAGCCTAGAACCTGTAAGAAGAATTATTATTAATTTGGAAGATAGTAGTAATAGCGAAATTGATTTAGAGTAAGATATGGTTTGTTTTATTTTGTTCTTAAATGTAAGTATTATACCGGGTGTTTCTCAAAGGTGGTTCCCCCCTATAACTTTTTTATTTTTTAAGATGGGAAAATGAAATTTGGCGTGTCGATATATGACTACATAAAAGTTTTGCCAGTTGAAAAGCTGGATTCTTATTTTAAAAGTTCATTACATAGTCTGTTATGCTTTACTCAGTTTTAACTGTCCTTTTAGCAAGAAATTAGTCCTAATAAAATAAAGTTTTGGAAAGCAAGAATAGGAATTTAGTCATAACCAACTTAAAGCCAATAATATGTTGGCGATTTTATCACCTATCAGAAAAGGCTTATGATATATGTAATTTCTTATTATTTCCAGAAAATTTAATACAAAATTCGGTAAATTCGGTAACAGTGAAATTTACGCAAAAGCTTTTCAAACAATGACCTTTATTTTATATTTGTGTCATACAACAATAAATTATCACTATTTGCTTTAAATCGTTTGCTTCTATTAATTGTTCCTGGAAATTTCGACACAATGAAATGAGAAAATGAAATTTTGTATGTTAACAATTAATAAACGACTAATGGTGGATTTGTTAAAAACAAAACATTCATCTATCATATACAATGTGCCTCAAATTAATGATGCATGTATTGGGCTTTTAAAAACAGTTACCAATAAAATAACAATTAATTTATAAAATTTTTAATCAATTTAGTATTCATTGAATTATTTTTGTGGATGAAGCTTCTCAGCTATTGAGATATAAAAAAACCTAATTCTGTTTTTTTTTACTTTGACTCTATAATTAATAAATTTAATAAAATAATTTTAATATATCAGTCATATTCAAGAGTTATCTTATAAACCTACGTTTGTCAGAGGGCGTGTTTCCTGAGGCTCTAAAAACTACAGAGAAATATCTTTGCTTTCTATATTTACAAAGTGTTGGAAGAAGTTGTTTATCGTCGAATAAAAGATTTTGTCAGTAAGTACTGCATTGTTGAAAAATGCCAGCATGACTTCTTTTCTGGAAAATCTACGGAAACTGCATCATTTAATCTCTTGAATTTTATTTATGAAAATCTAGATCAAGGAAAATACGTTGTTGTCCTCTTTTTTAACCTGTCAATTGCTTTTGACACAATTAATAAATCTTTTCTTCTGACAAAACTATATAACATGGGCATATGAGGTTCTCTACTTAACTGGATTGACTCTTATATGACCGACAGGAAAATGATTGTAAAATATAAGGATATTTTCTCTGATACCAAAACCAATAAGCTTGGGGATGCCACAAGGATCAGTCCTTGGGCCCTTACTTTTTATTTTATATGTAAATGATGCTTCAACCCAAAAAATCATTTAACAATGTATGCAGATGATTCAACGGTTGTTGTCGTGTCTGATGACCTATTGGAGCTTAGCGCCAACATAATGAAGGTACAGCACGATTTTGAATTATGGTGTAGAATGAATAACTTAACTTTAATACTGATAAGACTGTTATTGTCAACATGCATATTCGTAAGCCCGTGCCAAACATTTTTTGCTGCGAACAATATAGAGGCCTCAAGTACTGTCAAATTTTTGGGCATCTACCTGATTCAACCTGTTCTTTTGATGCACACATTAAACACGTTTGTGCGAAATTAAACTCTGCTTATTTTGCTATTCTTAAATTGAAAAATACCTTGAGTGAAGCGAGTTTAATGGCCGTATATTATTCTTTAGCTTACAGTTTTCTTACATATAATGTGATCATCTGGGGTTGCAGTAGTCTATGTGAAAGGGTATTAATAGCTCAGAAGAGAATATTAAGACTGAGGATATGGGGCACGTGCAGATCGACTTTGTTAATAAGCAAATATTGACTTTTCCATGTATTTATATATATATATATATATATATATATATATATATATATATATATATATATATATATATATATATATATATATATATATATATATATATATATATATATATTATATATATATATATATATATATATATTATTATATTATTATATATATATATATATATATATATATATATATATATATATAAATATTACGTTTTTAACAAAATAAAATTTAATTAAATTTTAATTTAAATAATGGTACACGAATGAAGGATTTGCTTCTTATCCATAAACATAAGACTTCTTTCTTTGAGCGATCTTCCATCTATAACTGTACAAAACTGTACAACAATCTAGCTCCAGGTCTTCGAACCCTCCGGGGTGTAAAACTTAATAAAGAAATAAAGAAGTTTCTCATTGAGGGTGCTTTTTATTCCGTAGAAGAGTTTATTGAAAACCGAAGACCTTAAGATTGATGCTTACTTAACTATGTCCTTGATTTTGTGTTTATACTGTAAGCGACTAAATTCAACTTGGTATTGCTTATTCAGTGTACAGCAATTTTACCTGGTGTCTAGCTGTAGTTATATGTTTTAATATTTATTTTATTTATTAAACTTAACTTTGTATGTTTTGTGTTATGTGTGTATGTAATTAATTTCTTTATTAAGTTTGACTTTGTATTTTATTATGTACTATACAACAATCAGTATGTATTTATTTAAATATGTAAATTTATGTGTGACGAACCTATGTACTACAGCGTACCAAACTGGTAATACAAGCTATTCTATTCTATTCTATTCCACTGTAACTACCTAAGTTCCACATTTTGCAAACCATAGCCACAGATTTAATAATAATTTTAAATTCTTATACTTAGCTATCAAAAAAAGAAACTGTTTTTTTTCTGGAACCCTTATAGATCACCAAAATTAAAAATACACAGTATATTCTGAGCGATCAACTAGATATCAATGACTTACCATAATAGATATGAATTAACTTACCATTATTCAGTAAATAATTATAAGTCCCAGTTATCCTTTTGAGCATTGTTTATTACAAACTAAAAAAGTGTAACATTTTTAATGTGCATGTTTTATTATAAGTTTAAATTACCAATTCAAAGAAGGTCTAGTGTCAGCAAAAGATATCACATATTAAACGTTGGAATGGAATTGGTTAAATGGAATTTTAAAATCAGAAGCGTTTTGTTTAATTTGGTGAAATTTTAAAACCATGATTAAGCAATTTTTTATAAAAATTTAGGTTTTGGAAATTTGTAAAAAAACACGTTTGCACCAGATATATCTTTAAAATGAAACTACAAAAAAAATTCCCAACGAGATTCTTCATTTAAAAAGTTTTTTACCATCGCCAATTTTTGTATTTATTTATTTATTTTAAAAAAATTAAATATGAGCATTGTTTGATAAATCGCGTATTTAACATAACAACAAAATAAATATTTATTGAAAAGCAGAATACAAAATAACGCTGCACACACAAAATATATGTAAACAAACAACAGAATTTATTTAAATAAATTAATTTTGCGCTGCATATATTATCGCATTTAATATTATTAATATATTTTATTTATTATAATTTTTAACAAAACTCAATTTCCAGATTCTGTTTAGCCCTTTAATGGGGTATAAAAATGGTTATATATGTGTATATTTGCTTCACTTATTATTTTTATTTTACTTTGTGGAATTTTGAACTGGAGAAGCCTTATTTAACATAAACATGAGTTAGAATTTTGGCTTAGGCGTTCGAACCACATCATTACCAATACCATGATGACGAGTATGATTTGTAAAACAACGCTTATTTGCTAATGACACTTCTTTTATTTTAACACATCAAAATTTAAATGCTTTAAAGAACTACCTAAAGCATTCTCAAACAAAGAATGTTATATTGATTTTTGGAAAATAACCTAAATCTATGTTTAAATAAAACTTAAAAAATATTTATGTCTCATGGATATCTTTTTAAAAAGCTAACTTAAAATCAATTAGATTCGTGGGATTCTTAATTGGCTTAGAATTGACTTGTAAGTTAGTAATTTATTGGCAAATATGTTATGGTCTCTTCAAATTCAAAAAAATATAACTTATGCATTATACTAGGGTCATTAAGCTTACACCGATCGTATCCATCGATTGCAACAAAGGGTGATTAAACCAATATTAAAATTTATAGATATTTGGACAGTTTCTTGATGATTGATTGCCCAATTTCCTATAATGTTTAAGATATGGTAAAGCTGATATCGATAGTAATAGTAAACACAACAATATTCATAGTTATCGGAATACAAAAAATACCGACTTATGACCTGTAAGCTGTAATTTAGCAAAAATGGAGTTAATGCATAAAATTTTAAAATGTACATATTAACAAAATTCCAAAAAATTACTTACTTTAGATTTTTAACTGTATTTGGACCAAACAAAAATTTCCTAAAACTTGGAGTGAAGCAATTATTATACCAATATTGAAACCAAATAAGTCCAAGTTTGATCCTGAATCATATCGACCTGTGTCTTTGACTTGCAACATGTGCAAACTATTGGAAAATATTGTTAATAAGAGACACATGTGGTATCTTCTTTCCACAAAACTCTTATGCTCTGAACAAAGTGGTTTCACAGATAACAGATGCTCCACGGACAATATAATTGACCTGGAATCCGAAATACACGAAGCGTTCATTAACAAACAGAAATGTTTGGCAGTTTTCTTTGACATCCACCGAGCGTTTGATTCTGCATGGAGATATAATATCTTGAAAAAATTACAAACCTGGAATATTGATGGAAACATGTTGGCATTTATTAATTTTTTTTTACATCAACGTAGCTTTCTAGTCAAAGGTAATGGCAAATCAAAGTAATTAAAATTTCTTTACTAATATTTTTTTCAATGTTGGCGCTTGTAAAATATTTTTTTATTCTTTAAAATATATCTTAATATCCGGATCAACTCTGCTGGGTGTGCCGTTCATTTCTTAAAAACCAAATTACATGAGTTTTATGTTAAAATTTTATGTAGATATAAGAAATTATTGGTTAAATTTTGTCTACAATATAATGAATAGTTTTTAGTCAAAATTTTAAGGTAATATTAAATAAAAAACTCTATTAATGGCCACATTCATTTTTAGAGCAAGCGCGAAATTTTCGGAGAATCTATCCCACGAAAACTGTGCCACGCTATTTACTGCGCACTTTGTTTATAGTGCAAAAGCTAGACATGGTGTTACAGAAGGTTGTTAGGAAGTTTATACAAACATGGGTACGGAAATGATCCATTTCCATGATTTTCCATATACAAAACATGTACGAGTAAACAAACAAAAGCAGAAGTAACTAGATTTTTATTTTTTTAATAACGATTGCAAAAACAAGTTATTGTACGGATTATTAAAATAATTTTTGTTTCAAAAACAATGCGTCAAAACGAAAAAGTCTAGGGATGAAGAAACATAGGAAGCGGAAAGTTCGGGGTCTCTCAAGTTGGACTGTAAAAGGATGCATAAAAGTTGCACTACGTGTTGGTCTGCTGGGAGCTGCCAAAGGAGGAATTATACTGGCCAACTCTTCGAAGCAGAATCCGTAAAAATACCTATAAAAGGGGACAATTCCCCTACAGCTCGTTGGTGGGCAAGAGAAGAAAGCGTTTCTGTAAGCGTGGGGTCATTAATAAGACAAACAGCTCTTCTTTGAGTAAAATCCAGAATGTTGTTGTGTGTGTATAAGTGTAGTGTTGTAGGAGACGCCATTCCCCAGACATGAGAACAATATTCTAATGAGGGTTTGATTTGGGATACATACAGAGTATACAGATTGAAAGAAGAAAAATACTTTCTGGCTCAAAAGAGAAATTTAAGTTTTTTTGAAGCTACTGAGGCTATGGTTGTAATGTATTTGTGTCAGTTGAGGTTATTCTCAAAAGTAACGCTAACAAGATTAAACGACTCTTTGATCTGCAAAACTTGGCAGACTTTTTTCGCGACAGCGAACATGACTGTGTGGAAAACTGAACAAGTTTGGTGCCTAATCCAGATAAATTTAAGGTCTGTGAAGAGACTCGTATTGACTACCTTCCAAACAGGCTTATTGACTGGCTTGAGAAACTGAATGTTAGAGTGGAGGGTACTATCGTCAGCAAAACTATGAATGAGATTTATCGTTAATGCGTAAAGGAAACAGAGTGGGTGCCAGTACTGAGCCCTGGGGGATCCCGGCATTAATTTGGTAGAAGCTGTTTTACAGGTACGTCCATTAAAAGGAAACTGGAAGGCCAAGAGCAAAGCTTAGGTGGAAGACTGTAAGAAGGAAGTTTGTTAAGAAGCTCATCATGCCAGACCTGAGATAAATGGCATACTAAGTACGATTGTTCCAGGATCGGTATTTTTTACACTTGTAAGGGTCCATTCATAACCTTAAACCTTGCCCTACATGTATGCCATTAATTTTGTGATGAAAAACCTTTCGGAAACTTTCATTTAGGATGAATGGCATACTGAGTACGATTGTTTCAAAACTTTAATTTTTAAACAAAAGCAAAGCTTAACCCTTAATTCTTTACCTACATTATGCCGATATTTTTTGCCGTTTTTTTTTCATTTAATTTCGTGTGGTTCAGGTGGCATACTAAATACAATAAAATTATGGTCTAGGTCTATCTTCTAGTCAATTGACCGCAGTCATCCTGTACAACACATCAATACATGATCTGAGCATTGCCAATATTCACTATTTAAGAGGGTATGGTATGATCGGCCCTTTTTTCTAAGGTGGGCTGACGGTCTATAGGTGAACTTTAGGACTTTGAGAAAAATAATAGGCAAGTTGTCTATTTTACCATTTTTTTTAATATGTGAAGAGTTACATATATAGCTCTGTTCACCCGTCGTTGGGTGATTCTTTATATAAAAATGTATTTATTTTATTTAATTAAAATATACAAAATACGAACTAATTTAAGTCAGAAATTTCTAGCATATTTGCAAATAACAATATACATTTAACAAAATTTTAATTACTGACCAGCGAAATATGTTTTAAAGTCAAACATAAAATACACTTCATTAAAATCAATGTGTTCTGTCCAGCTCGTTTCGTTTATTATATATAGGCTACATGGCTTCATTGCAAATAAAACTAATCCATTTATTAAAAAGAATCATCAACGTACAATGCAACAAATAGCCAGTCAACGTAAAAGCAAGCTAACATAACAGCAGGACCATGTTAGCTGTCCTATTTAAAATATTATTAATAAAAGTATTTTATAATTTATGTGTTAATATATATTTTGCAGAACAAATAATAATGCAGTTTTAAAGGCTATAAACACTTCCTGTGTAAAAATGTAGTAAATAAAAAGGGTAGCTAAGTCATAGAAGAGGATTAAAAACGATTTGTTTGACTTGGACTATTATAAAATCCAGTGGCTCGCGGTTTTTAAGCCAGGTGTAAAACCGCAATATTTAAAAAGCGTGTCAGGCGTACGTTTCTAAATTTTCTAGAACAAACAGTCTTAAATGATTCATTGGATTTTTGTGCTGCCATAATTAACAAAACAACACTTCTGTCGCGTAATTAAAAACTATTCTTATTCAAAAAACGTAGTTTTTTGAATAAGATACTCCAATATTTAATAAAAATACAGGATGCCCTACGACAAACTGCGGAGATCGGTTACTCGAAAAGTAGGCTTTATAAAATTTTAAAAATTTGAAGTTAAGTTAATGTCAATGCGAGCAACTCGGCTAAAATACTTTTAGCTAGTGACACTTTCGGTTATACCGACAATTAGGTGTCAATTTGCTGTAGTGGCGGCAGAAAAGTGAACTTTTCTGCACGCCGGGTGCGGAAAAGTAAAACTACTCTAAAATCTTACAGGTAAGCAAGATTTATATGTATTTTAGTAATTGTAGGCTATTTCATGCAATATACGAAGCCATTGCAAGTTTTAGTTTATTCTCTTTTTTGTTTGTTACTTCGTAATTTTCAATATTTCAACTAAAACACAAAAAAAACATTTTTTTAATTACCCTGTATAATAATAATAAATGATTATGACAAGTCAAGCAACAATATGTAACTTTGGTGATTTTAACACATGTCAGATTTTTTCTTCGTTTCCATATGAACAAGCAATTGCACAAATGAATTTCAATACAAACAAGCATTTTTAATGAAAAGGCGTCATAGTATCTTTTTTTAATTAAATAAAAATCCGACAAAAATAATTATTTAAAATGAGTAGTTCCGATGAGGAGCTACCAGATTCTATCCTGGATGCAGCAAATACCGTAAGTTTGAATTTATTACCAGCAAAATCTCGAAAAATCTTGAGAATAATAGTCATTTCGAAAACTGGTCTAGCAAGGGGACAAAAATATTAAAGAAGAAGTGTTCTTGGCCTATTTTGCGGATTTGCAAAAACATATAAATCTGATACTTTATGGAGTAAGTACTCTATGTTAAAATGTGTCCTCAAAGTGAAAAGGAACCTTGATTTAAGTTCATATTTCAAGCTAACATCACTACTTAAACACCAAAACGTGGGATACCGGCCAAAAAATCAAAAACTTTCAGCAAAGAAGAAGTTTCAAGATTCATGAAAGAAGCACCTGATAATATTTACCTTCTAATAAAAGTTGCTACAATTTTTGGATTAGCCGTGCTTGTAGGAGAGATGAACTTACAAAAATAATGATTGATGACATACAGGATAATGAAAATTTGATAGTGGTGAAAATTCTGACAGTAAAAATAACACTTCCAGAATCTTTGTAGTGTCCGATGAAACAAATAACGGACTTTATCTGCAATTGTACCGTAAATATGCAAATTTGCGAAAACCACATACCCCACACAGACGTTTTTTTGTCCAGTATAAACATGCAGTACGCAATGTGTGGGAATAAATTCAATAGGTAAAATGCCTTCAGAAATTGCTGCATACCTAAAATTAAAAAATCCAGAAGAGTACACTGGACATAGTTTTCGTCGATCCTCTGCGACTATGTTAGCGGATTCTGGAGAAGGAATTACCAATGTCAAGCGACTTGGGGGCTGGAAATCAACGGCTGTAGCTGAGAGCTACATTGATGAATCCACAAATCAGAAAAAGGATATGTCGAATAAAATATTGACCATGAACAACTCCCTCCTGAGCTAAAGGTTTTTAAAATTAAAAAAAGGAAAAAAAAAAATTTTTTTAAAAAAAAAATTTTTTAAAAAAAAAAAAATTTTAAAAAAAAAAAAAATTTTTAAAAAAAAAAAAGTTTTTTGGGGTTTCCCCCCAAAATTTAAAAAAAATTTTTTTTTTGGGTTTTAAAAAAAAAAAAAATTTTTTAAAATTTTTTAAAAAAAATTTTTAAAAAAAAAATTTTTTTTTTTTAAAAAAAAATTTTTTAAAAAAAAACCCCCAAAAAAAAAAATTTAAAAGAAAATTTTAAATATTTTTAAAAAATTTTAAATTTTTAAAATTAAAAAATTTTTTTTAATTTTTTTTAAAAAAAATTTTTTTTTAAAAAAAAATTTTTTAAAATTTTTTTTTAAAAATTTAATTTTTAAAATTTTTTAAAAAAAAATTTTTAAAATTTTTTTTTAAAAAAAAAAATTATTTAAATTTTTAAATTTTTAAATTTTTAAAAAAAAAAAAATTTTTTTAAAAAAAAAAATTTTTTCCCCAAAAAAAAAAATTTTAAAAAAAAAAAAAAAAAAAAAAAAAAAATTTTTTAAAAATTTTTTTTTTTCCGTTTTTTTTAAAAAGGGTTTTAAAATTCCCCCCTTTGGGGGGAAATAAAGGGGCCCCCCCCCAAAAAACCCAAAAAAAAATTTTTTTAAAAAAAAAATTTTTTAAAAACCAAAAAAAAATTTTTTCCCCCCCAAAAAAAAAATTTTTGGGTTTAATTTTTTTTAAAAAAAAAGGGGTTTTTTAAATTTTTTTTTTAAAAAATTTAAAAAAAATTTTTAAAAAAATTTTTTTTAAAAGGGGGTTTGTTCTTGGGGGGGGGGCCCCCCGGGGCCCGGAAAAAAAAAAAAAAATTTTTTTTTTAAAAAAAAATTCCCCGGGGGGCCCCTTTAAAAAAAAATTTAAAAATTAAAAATTTTTTTTTTTTAAAAAAAAAAAAAAATTTTTTTAAAAATTTTAATTTTTAAAAATTTTCCGAAAAAGGGGGGGTTTTTTAAAAAATTTTTTTTTTTTTTTTCCCCCCAAAAAAAAAAAATTTTTTTTTTTTTTTTTTTTTTTTATAATTTTTTTTTAAAAAAAAAAAAAATTTTTTTTAAAAATTTAAAAAAATTTTTAATTTATTTTTAAAAAAAAAATTTTTTTAAAAAAATTTTTTTTTTTTAATAAATTTTTATATTTTTTAAAAAAAAAAGGGAAAAAATTTTTAAAAAAAATTTCCCCCAAAAAAAAAAAAAAAGGGGAAAAATTTTAAAAAAAAAACCCCCCAAACGAAAAATTTTTTTAAATTTTTTTTTTTTAATTTTTTAAAAAAAATTTAAAAAAGGGTTAAAAAAAAAAATTTTTCTTTTTTTCCCCCCCTTTTTTTTTTTTGGGGGGAAAAAATTTTTCCCCCAAAAAAAAAAAAAATTTTTTTTTAATTTTTTTTGCCCCCCCTTTTTTTTTTTTTTTTTAATAAAAAAAAAAATTTTTTTTTTTAAAAAAAAAAATTTTTTAAAAATTTTAAAAAAATTTTAAAAAAAAAAAATTTTTAAAAAAAAAAAAATTTAAAAAAAAAAAATTTAAAAAAAAAATTTTTTGGGCCCCCAAAATTTTAAATTTTTTAAATTTTTTTTTAAAAGGTTTTTTTTTTTTTTTTTAAGGTTTTTTGGGGTTTTTTAAAAAAAAAAAGGGGGGCCTTTCCCCCCGGGGGGGGGAAAAAAAAACCCCCTTTTTGGGGGTTTTGAAAAAAAGGGAAAAACCCCCCCCCCCAAAAAAACCCCCCCCCCAAAAACCCCCTTTTTTTTTTTCCCTTTTTAAATTTTTTTTTGGGGGGTTTAAAATTTTAATTTTTTTTGGGGTTTTGAAATTTTTGGGGGGTTTTTTAAAGGGAAATTTAAAAAAAATTTTTTTGGGGAACAAAAAAATTTCCCCCCCCTTTTTTTTCCCCCTTTTTTTTAAAACCTTTTTTTTTTTTTTAAAAATTTTTTTTTTCCTTTTTTTTTTTAAAAAAAATTTTAAAAAGGGTTTTCGGCAAAAAAACTTTTAAAAATTTTTTCCCCTTTTTTTTTTTTTCCCTTTTTTTTAAAAAAAAATTTTTCCCCGGGAAAATTTTTAAAAAATTTTCCCCCCCTTTTTTTGTTTCTTGGTTTTTTTTTTTCTTTTTTAATTTTTTTTTTTTTTAAAAAAAAAACCTTTGGCCCTTTGGGTTTTTCCTTTTTTTTTTTAAAAATTGCCCCCCCAAAAAAAACCAAAAAAAAAAATTTTTTTTTTCCCCTTTAGATTTTTAAAAAATTTAAAAAGCCCATTTTTTTGCCCCCCCTTTTTGGTTTGCTTTTTGTTTAATTTTTTTTTTTTTTGGTTTTTTTTCCGGGGAAAATTTTTTTTTTTTTGGGGGAAATTTTTTTTAAAAAATTTATTGGGGTTTTTTGGGGGTTTTTCCCCCCAATTCACCAATTTTTTTTCCCCTCCCCCCCCCCCCCCCTTTTTTTTCCTTTTTTATTTTTTTTGGGTTTTTTTTTCCCCCTTTTTTTCCCCCCCCTTTTTTGGGAACCCAAAAAATTTTTTTTTTTTTTTTTTTGGATGTCATCTTTTTAATTTTTTTAAAAAAATTAAAAAATTTTTCTGTTTTTTCCCCAAAAAAAAAAATTTTAAAAAAAACCCCCTTTAAAAAAAAAAAATTTTAAATTTTTTCCCAAAAAAAACCCCCCAAAAAAAAAATTTTGGTTTTAAAAAATTAAGTTACATATAGTTTTAAAATTTTAGCTCTTTATACTAAGGCCCCCCTTTTTTTTTTTAAAAAAAAATTAAAAAATTTTTTCCCTTTTTTTTAAAAATTTGGGTTTAAAAATTTAAAAAATTTTTTTAAAAATTTTTTTTAAAAAAAAAATTTTTTTTCAAAAAAAAAAAAATTTTTTTTTTTTTTAAAAAGGGGGAAAAATTTTTTTAAAAAAAAAAATTTTTTTTTTTAAAAAAAAAAAAAAAAAAAAATTTTTTTTTTTTTTTAAAATTAAAAAAGTTTTTTTTTTAAAAAATTTTGGGGGGGTTTTTTTTTTTTTAAAACCTTTTTTAAAAAAAAAATTTAAAATTTTTTTTGGCCAAAAAAAAGGGAAAAAAAATTTTTAAAAAAATACCCAAAATTTTTTTTAAAAAAAAATATTTTTTTTTTCCCAAAAAGAAAAGGCCCTTTTCGGGGGTTTTTAAAAAACCCCCCCGGAAAAAACCCCCTTTTTTTAAAAAAACCCCCGGGGGGTTTTTTTTCCAAAAAAAAAAAAAAAAAAAACCAAAATTTTTTTTTTTTTTTTTTTAAAAAAAAAATTTTTTTAAAAAATTTTTTTTTTTTTTAAAAAAGGGGGTTTTTAAAAAAAATTTTTTTAAAAAAACCCTTTTTTTTGTTTTTTAAAGGGCTTTTTTTTTAAAATTTTTTTTAGGATAAAATTTTTTTAAAAAATTTTTTTAAAAAAAAATTTTTTTTCCCCCTTTTTATACCCCAAAATTTGGGGCAAGGGAAAAAAAGTTAAAAATTTAGAATTTTTTTAAAACCAAAAATTTTTTTTAATTTTTAAAAGGGGGGGTTTTTTAAAAACCAAAAATTTTTTTTCCCCAAAAAAATTTTTTGGAATTTTTTTAAACCCCAAAAAAAATTTTTTTAAAAAATTTTTTTTTTTTCCCCTTTTTTAAAATTTTTTTTTCCCCAAAAAAAAGGGAAAAAAAAATAAATTTTTTTTTTCCCCCAAAATTTTTTTTTTTAATTAAAAACCCCCCATTTTAAAAAAATTTTTTTTTTTTAAAAAAAAAAATTTTCCCAAAATTTTTTTTTAAAAAAAGGGAAAAAAAAAAAAGGGGTTTTGTTTTTTGGAAAAAAAAAGTTTTTTTTTTTTCCCTTTTTATTTTTTGAAAAAAAAAAATTTTTTTTTTTTGGGGGCCCCCCCAAAAAAAAGCCGGGGGTTTTTTTTTTAAAAAAAACCCCTTTTTTTTAAATTTTAAAAAATTTTTTTAAAAAAAAAAAAAAATTTTTTTTTTAAAACCAAGGGGAAAAAAAAAAAAATTTTTAAAAAAAAATTTTTTTTTTTTTTCCCCAAAAAATTTTTAAAAATTTTTAAAAAAAAAAATTTTTTAAAAAAAAAAATTTAAAAAAATTTTTTTTAAAAAAAACCTTTAAATTTTTTTTTAAAAATTTTTAAAAAAATTTTTTTTTTTCCAAAATTTTTTTCCCCTTTTTTTTTTTTAAAAAAAAATTTTTTTTTAAAAAAATTTTTTGGAAAAAATTTTTTTTTTTGGGGAAAAATTTTAAAAAAAAAAATTTTTTTTTTTTTTGGAAAAAGGGGCCAAAAAATTTTTAAAAAACCCAAAAAAAAAAGGGGGTTTTTTTTTAAAAAATTTTTTTTTTTAAAAAAACCTTAAAATTTTTTTAAATTTTAAAAAAAAACCCTTTTTTTAAAAAAATTTTTTTTCCCCCAAAAAAATTTTTTTTTTTTAAAAAAAAATTTTTAAAAAAAATTTTTTTTTTTTAAAAAAAAAAAAAAATTAAATTTTTGGGGGGGGGGTAAAAGGGCCCCCGGAAAAAAAAAAAAAAAAAAATTTTAAAAAAAAAAAAACTCTTTAAAAACCCCAAAAAACCCCCCCCCAATTTAACAGGGAAAAAAACCCCCCAAAAAAAAAAAAATTTTTTTTTAAAAAAATTTTTTTTGGGCCCCAAAATTTTTAAACCCAAAAATTTTTTTTTTTTAAAAAAAAATTTTTTAAAAAAAAATTTTTTTTAAAAAAATTTTAAAAAAAAAAAAATTTTTTTTTAAAATTTTTTATTAAAAACTTTTTTTTTTTAAAAATTTTTTAAAAATTTTTTTTTTTTTTTTTTTCTTTTTCCGGTTTTCAAAAAAAAAAATTTTTTTTTGGCCTTTGGGTTTTGGGGGGTTTTTTTGGGAAATTTTTAAAAAAAATTTTTTTTTTCCCGGGCCCCAAAAAACAAAATAATTTAAAAAATTAATTAAATTTTTCTATTTTACCATTCGATTTACCTATGTATTATCTTGCTAATCAAATCTGTGCTGTAACAAAAACGTTTTTAATACGACAGATTATATGGCACGGCTCTCTGGTTGTGTAATTTTAAAGCTGATAATTTTTGACAAATGTAACGGTTTTATTAGTTTTATGTATAGTCACGTGGCAATACATTATGTTTTAAAGGGACAGAACAGATAAAAGTGATACTAAATTTATAACAATAATTGTATAACAAAATTCGACCGCGCATATATAAAACTGATATAAATTATTGTTATTATTTCATATGAGAACATAGCGCTATAGATATTTCTTTTTTAAAGTTTTAATAAATATAAATTTCGGTTTTTGTTTTAATTAAATATTTATTCTGTACATTCTGAACAATCTTTTGTCTACTGCATAAACGTTACATAACTAAAACTAGCAGAAATGTGAATAATATTTTTATAAAATTAACACAAAATTAATATATTCAGCAGTGGCGTAGCTATGGGAAGACTAAGCGATGAGGTGCACCGAGGCCCCCAAGCTCATGAGGGCCTTTCGGCCCCTTAAGCGACCTTCGAAAAGGTTAAATCAATATTGCAATCACATAAAGAATTCTTGACTCTTTAGCTTGCCACGAAATCTCTAATGGCTGGAACCGAACTTACAGCAGGGCTTTAAGTATGACACCTTAGTTTAAAAAATTAAATTTGTAGGGAACGAATAATCCTGCACCATAAATCGCGACAAGAAGTTTACATGTTACATGTTACATATTGCAAGAACGGTGTACTTTTCTCTTATAGAGTCTTACCTAAGGTATGGAATAGCGTTTTGAGGAAACTGTAGCCAGTATTATTTAATTCTGTCTCTGTGCTGCAAAAACGAGCTTTGCGAAATATGTGTAGAGCTGGTCCTAGGGAGTCCTGCAAAGCTTTGTTTGTAAAGCATGGAATATTGACTTTAACTTCCTTATTCATACTGGAGACCGTTTCGTTAATACATAAAAAATTTGGAGCATTAATAGATGCTATTCATTCTCATAATTCCCGTCAGGTGGGAGTGTTGCCTTTACCGATCTCGCGTTCGGGTTTAATCGAAGCATCGCTCTTTTATGATTCAAAAAAAATGTAAAATCATCTGCCGAACGCTGTAAGAATGATACAGCCTTTAAAAAAAATTTAGAGGGACTGTTAAGTCATTACTACTGAGCAGGGCATATTATTCTCTGACTGAGTATTTTAGCGACCGTTTATAAGTATTCGTTAGTTTTAGTTGTATCTTATTTAAAAAATTGACTATTTTAAAAATTTGTTGTTTGTTTTTTTTTATGTAGATGTTTGTTTTTATATTATTCAAATGACAATGACTGTTATGGTATTTTAAATTAATTTTGTAATAGCGTTTTAGTTAGTTTTGTAACAGTGTATATATTCTATTAGTGACTTTTGCTTTGTTAACAAAAATCTTTCTTTCTAACAATAAAGCATATTTTGACTTGACTTTTACGGTCGCTACAAAAAAAGGTAGAACATAACTTGGTATGAAATCGTCAAAATATTGTAATAATAATTAGGGAATTATTGGGTTTCAACATAGAACATTATTTTAATGAGCGCGTTATTAATTATAAGTATGACCGTACAGGGTAACCTATTTTCGTGTGTTTTACGGGGTTTCTCGCTTATGAGTGAAGTTACAAAGATGCGGTTTTCGCGACACCCTGTACATATCTCAAGTATGTTTTAGTACAAATTCCAAAGTAAAGTGAAAGTATTCTTCCCTACAAAAAATCTTAAAGCAGAGTTACGCACTGGTTCTATTTTAAAAATACGTTCTTTGGTTATCAAAAAAATTAAATAACCTTAAAACAATGTTTGGCCAATACCAAAGTAACAAAAATTATCCAAATGAGAACGCTTTATAACTTACTTTATCTAATAATTACCTTTATTTTAACGGTATTTATGTTGTTGCTACTTGCGCAACATTAACAATAATAATTATGACCGGCACGGCCATGAAGCTTCCTGTGGACGGACCGGAATTTTTCAGCTGTCATTTATTTATTTATTTATTTGCAACATAAAAAGACGTTATAAAAACTTCTAAATATTTAAACATTATAAACATTATGAATAGGGACCGGACATCGATAAAAAACAATTACAATTTCGAGCTTAAAATAATATAGAATATACCAAATAAAAATGCAATAAATAATTCAACTTCCTTTGTTATTTATGGTTTTTATTTTGGTATTTTCATTTGGTGTGATTTCTTGTAGAATAATACAAATGTACGTGGCAATAGTAAAAATTTAGAAAAGTTTTTGCAACAAAAAAGAATTAAACTAATATTTTATAATGCTTTTATATAAATTATATGAAATAAATTAAAATAGATTTTTTGTCTATATAAATTTACAAATATTTGATTGCACCTTTATTAGCTTTCATATTTATGCAATTAACCCCACAAACATAGTTCTGTTGGTGGAAATGCAACTCTCCAAGTGCAGTACGAAAACTCTCCGGGCCTATTTGTTGTGAACTGGTAAAAACCAGTTCCGTTACAAAGGGTAAATCATATTATATTTGTACCAAAATAATTTTTTATATTTAAACAAGTGTAAGTCGCTTACAGGCAAATAAATAATGAGTACAAGTAAAAAAAAATGGACTTGGAGTGGCTCCTTCCATATTCTACTTCTTTATTTGAAAGTGAAAGAGGTGTTTTTTAGTCTTTGGACAGTCCACGAAGGCTGTGGCTCAAGCTCCAACGTACCGTGTGGGTCTTAAGTGTGGCGAGAGGGAGTTTGTTCACACGGACTTAATATTTGAAGACTGGAAAAAGAAGGCAAACCTTTTGCGGGTAGCAGTTTCCATAGCCTGGACACTCTAGGGACGAAGGAACTACGAAAGCAGGAAGTTCAGGACCTCTCTAGTTAAACTGTAAAAGGATGCATAAAAGTTGCACTAAGTGTTGTTCCGTTGGGAGCTGCCAGAGGACGTATTATACTGGCCAACTCTTCTGAGCAGAAGTCGTGAAAATACCTAAAGAAGAGCGACAGATCCCCTACAGCTCGTCGGTGGGCAACAGGACGAAGCTTTTCTGTGAGCGTGGAATTATTTATAAGGCGAAGAGCTCTTCTCTGAATGAGTTGTAGGAGACGCCATTTCACAGACATAAGAACAATATTCTAAAGAAGGTCTAATTTGGGATACATACAGAGTATACAGATTGGAAGAAGAGAAATACTTTCTGGCTCGAAAGAGGAATCCAAGCTTTTTTGAAGCTGCTGAGGCTATGGATGTAATGTGTTTGTGCCAGTTAAGGTTATTCTTAAAAGATACGCCGACAAGAATAAATAACTCTGTTCTGCAAAACTGTCCCTTATATGTAACGGATGAGCATTGATAGACTTTTTTCGCGACAGCGAATCTGCCTGTGTTTTGGAAGCATTAAACTGAACAATATTTTTGGTGCCCCAATCCAAGTTTAAGGTTTTATGAAAAAGACATTTGCATTGACCTACGATTGGTTTTCAAATCAAGCTTATTGACTGGCTTAAGAAAATGGTGCAGTTGGAGTTTGGTGCAGAATTTGTAATTCTGAATTTATTTGTACAAAACCATATCAAATTGAACGACATGTTAAAGGTCCACAACATTTAGAAAATATGCAAAGTTTTCCGGGGCCATCCAAAACTACAGAACGAAAACATAAAGCTTTTATTGCAGCTGATATTCTTCATCATAAAATAAATTATCGGTCCACGAGGACATTTTTGAAAAAAACACTACCACAGAAAAGTACCGGACAAATCAACTCTGCATAAAACTATGTTGATAAGGTCTATTTAAAAACTATGGACAAAATACGACACACTCTGGAACGAAAAAAATTATGGTTTAGTGTCTATGAAACCACTGATATTAAGTGTAAGTAAAATCTGTAGTAGAAAGTATTACTTTACAACTGTCAGTCACCAGTATTCAAAAAAGTGGCGTTTTGTTTCTTTCGAGTAGTGCTGCATATATGCTGAATGCAGGACGACAGTTAAAAAAACATTTTTCCAAATTGCTTTATTTGACATGTTTAGCTCATGCGCTTCATAGAATATGCGAAATTTTTATCCACTTATTGATACTTTAGTTATTGAGGTAAAAAAGTTTTTCTAAAGTCACCTGTGCGTATTGTGTCCTATTGTCGCATTACCGCCACAACCTGCTATTACAAGGTGGGGAATATAGCTATTAGGGGTTACATATTACCATATAATTATAATGGGGTAAAAAAATGTTATCGACAGTTCACAAGATTATGCTTTAAGTGTGAAAAAAAGTAAAGAAGTTATAAATGCACCAAATGTTAAATCTGATTAAAATTTTTTTTTTGAAAAATATCTTCTGAATGTGACAAATGAACAGTTATAAAAACAAAATACCCCCCAGTGCCTTCATTTCATGTATTTCAAATCACTATAGACAAGCTTGACCTAGATTTAAGTGTTGGCTCTCATATAGTTTTTGAAAATCATCGATAACTTATACCGTTTTTGAGAAAAACATTATGCCCCGAACCCCAAATTTGGTCCAATTTTAGCGGCGCGAATGGACTCTTGAAAGAAACCCACCGAACTAGCGCCTTATTACACGTCTAAACCCGAAATGAAGAAGTTTCTCATTTTCCCAGTTTAGCCAATAAGCCCACTCAAAATAATTACTAATTTTCTGACAGAAAGTTGCCTTTTAAGGTAATACGTTTAAAATATGGGAAAGGCTCACAATCGACGTTGTAGGTTTAGCGATATACAGGGTGTTCCAAAAGTAATGAGAGACAAAGCACCAGCAGATTCTTTAGGTCGAAATAATGCAATTTACGTTAACTTGACTTATCCCAAAGTTGATAATAACTAAGATACAGGGTGTCAAACTTTTAATTTTTTTTTTTTTTTTTGTAATAATTATTTTTTTAGTTAATGACAAATTGCGGATTTGGATGTTCTTTGAGGCGAGAAATTCAAGATCGTCCATGCTTTTAATGATGCTAGTAGAGGGCGCCAGCTACGGTCTACCCCATTTGTTTTAGATGACATAACTTTCTTTAGGTTAGTATATTGTTGTTTTAAAAAAAAAATAAGTACTAAAATTCCCTCTGCATTAAAAATGTATACCTCATTTAGGTTTCGAAAAGTAACTGTTATCGATATAAACGCACTTTAATGGACCTTGCAATTTTCCTATGGAATATGGGTTTCGGCCAATTGTTTTCAAACGTCTCCACAGGCACATAACCCGAAAACCCCTCTAACCTTCCCAAAATCAGCCTCAAAAGTCCCCAAATCCCCAGTGCCCTTTTTGGGTGATTTTGGGGTTTGGAGGAGTTTTCTGGTTAGCCAATGGAGACTTTGGATCAGCGTGTTAAAAACTATCACTATCTAAAGTTTGAAAACAATTGGCCGAAACCCATTTTTTATAAGAAAATTGCGGGGTCCTTTAAAGTGCGTTTATCTCGAAAACAGTTGCTTCTAGAGACTTAAATAGGGTACACATTTTTAATGCAATATAGTAACTTATTTATGAATAAACAGGTCAATGTAATAAGCCTAAAAAAAGTTATGTCATTTAAAACCAGTAGGATAAGCCGTTGCTGGCGCCCTCTAGTACCAACATCAAAGCAAGGACGAATTTAAATTTATTGCCCCAAATAACCCTCAGATCTCTAACTTTGTACCGTTATGTCATTTAGTTAAAGAATTAATACAAAAAAACGAGAACAAAATTAAAAGTTTGACATCCTGTATCTTAGCTATTAATATTTTAAGGATAAGGCAAGTTTACGTAAATTGCATTATTTCGATCCAAGGAATCTGCTTTTGCTCTATGTCCCATTACTTTTGCGACACCCTGTA
The DNA here is from genome assembly GCA_019359885.1 of Listronotus oregonensis. Lineage (NCBI taxonomy): Eukaryota > Metazoa > Arthropoda > Insecta > Coleoptera > Curculionidae > Listronotus > Listronotus oregonensis. The sequence continues at coordinate 1,104 of JAHBCN010010870.1, read as the reverse complement.
TTAAGCGAAACGGTGGAACATATATTTTTCGAATGCACTATACTAATTGCCAACTACTAAAATATTTTAATGTCCGATTGGTATATTATTTGACAAATAATAATATTATGTCAAAGTCAGTTAAATAAATATTACCCTAGGTCGTTATTAAAAAGATAACGCGCTAGGGCCTACAAATTTACTAATAAATAAACAATAAATTATCTTTATTTAAGCATTTATTACGAAAATACAAACATACTTACACAATATACTTATCATAATAAAAATTATTTTTTAAAGTAAAACGTACAATTTTCAAACTGACCGGAAAATTCCACATTTCCATACCCCACCGCAGTTGCTGTGTTACTTGAAGTAATACTTTTCCCAAGTACAAGGGAAGTAGCCCTCGTGCTACCGAAGAACTCTTCCAGCCTCCTAACCTCATTAAGCGCTCAGAACTACCTCCCGCATCAAAATGAATTGTTGCCGCTGTACGTCTTAAACAATGACCTGTGTACGCCTTAGCATCAGGTAAACCCAAATATGTAGCAATCTTAAAGGGTATATTTCCAAATGTATTTGACCTTTATTAAACTTTGTGGAATGTCAATAAATATATGCTGACCCATATCACGCACATCGGAAAACTTGTTCGCGAGTCAAAACCTTCGACTTTTTAGGCTGATAATTTCTCCCAAGTTCCTTTAGGAACTGTTGCAGAAAAATCAACTTTTCATTACTTCTTATCTTCTTATGAACTATTAATTCTTTACGTAATATTGAAAACTTTGTCCAAAGGGACTTTGGGGAATATGACTCTGACAAATCTTGAAAATAAGCCATCAAAACGGTCTCGTCCACACGGTCTACGCAGTGTTCCGTCAGCCAGGCCTCAAAATGGAAATATTCTTTCTCGTAAATCCGGCTAGTTTTTTCTGGCACAAGCGCATGATCAGCTTTAGCAGCTTTCACTAAAATATCTTGGGGGAGATGTGTATTTTCCACTACTTCGGACATTTTTATGCCCCAATCGCAAAATTATTTTTTGTGTTGTGCTGTCTTATTGACAAATAACTTACATTAACAATTACGTTTCGACAATTTTTTCAGGTAAATGCT
>JAHBCN010010869.1:0-30488 GCA_019359885.1 Listronotus oregonensis | reverse complement strand
TAATAGCATAAATTTTTTTAAAAGTTTATTTACTTTCTTTGAAACGCAGTAAAAAGTTTCCAGTAGGCCATATCTGTCGTCATGACAGTTTAAGGTGACATGTTTTTTCTTGAATAATCTAAATAATTTGTATAAAAAAATGGTTTATTTAACAGAAGGAAAACAAGAAATTATTTTTTTATTTATTAAAAATAATTATAACGCTACTGCTACTGTTCGGGCGTATGCTCGACATCGTTATGGAGCCGTTCCTACAAGACACACCGTTAAAAGCATTTTTACAAAATTTAGAACAACATTAAATTAAATATCGACAGGAAGAAATCGGTGTATCCAAATGATGAAAATAGTAATTTAAATGCTTTCCCACAATTCGTGGAAAACCCCAACAGTTAGAACTGCTTCAGAGACTTGCAAGCTATGCATGGACCACAAAAATACGGGCGCGAGTTAGTACGTAAGGTTTTAAAACAAAGTAGGTTTAAACCTTTTAAATACCATAAAGTTCAAAAACCTACACAAGCTTAAAAGAATCAAAAACTAAATTTTTGCAATTGGTTTAATGTAAAACTCGGTTATAAAAGATGTTACAAGATGGTGCAGCTATTGTTCGAATGGGTACTAGCAGGGCCGCCGGCAGGGGGGGTCAGGGGATGTCCGTCGACCACCCCTGGGTTTTGAAAAATTACTTAAAATAAAACAATTCCCCTCTAAATCCTTAAATTTTACAATATCGCCTAGGCATTTAAATGAGTATGATAATTATGTAAAATTAAAGTTGTGGTATATGTGTTTTTAATTCAATTCATTCTAGACTAGTAAATTGACTTAAACTTTTTGACCCCCTCTACATTTTTGTCTGGCGGCGGCCCTCGGTACTAGGGTTGCTATATTCAATTTTATTATGTACAAAAATGGTACACAAGTAAAAGCGGGATATTATGGGTGTTTTTTAATTACGGCACACGAGCCATTAGGCGGCACAATGCTCAGCCGTGGGTCTTTCAACTACCGCAACGCATAGCATAATTAGGCTCTCTTAGAGAGCAAAAAAGTTATTCAAAGCCCGATTATGCTAGGCGTTGCAGCCCAAAAACGACATTGTGCCCTATTTTGTGCCGAAATTTAAAAAAAACACCCTTTTCGGAAAAAATGGCAAATAAGATCAATTAAATTTAAAGTGTTTTTGTTTAACAAAATATAATTTTCTAAAAGTAACATATAAAGTGTTAGAAATTCTCAAAAGTATGCGATGCGATGTAGATATAATTTAAATATAATTTTATTATGAATTCATGGGTTTAATATTAGACGTATTATTGTTTTTATTATTATGGAGATTTAGCCATTCGGCCCTAGAGAAGAGAATTTTCACTCATCAAGAAAATCAAGAGGATTAAGGTCTGTTGCTCTTAGCCCTAAGTGAACTTGAATTTAATCTTATTCTTTTAGACTTATCGGCGCTTTCTTTCTTTCGCACGCTATTCGCACTGCTAAGCAGCATGGCTGCCTCTCGTAGGTATATGCTTAAAGGCATGGACCCGTAGAGGTGTTTACTTAAACCCAATTGTTTAATGTTCTCTAAAAGTTTTTTTTTGGTTTATTATTAATAATATTAAAATAAGTTCAGTGGGCAGTTCCGCAAAGACAAAGAAAGAAATATGACTCATGACTAAAATAAATAAACCTTATGAATCATGAAACGAAAAGAATCTGAAGTCGCAGACTATGCGTAAAGCACCCCCCCCCTGCTAAGAAAAGTACCATAAAATCTAAGACCAATTTTGCAAATAACTTTAACATTTTATTAGGTTAAGAAGATTCTATAAAAAAAAGTGAACATACATATAGCATTAAAATATGCTTTTAACTGTATAAATTGTCATAAAACTTTAACAAGTATATATGTTTGATATAACAATTTTCAATCTTTTACGGAAATCTGCCACTTTTTTTTTTTTTTTTTTTTAATATTTAAATTACGTAAAATTTGAAAAAAATATTCAGACTGTTTTGGCAGATTACTAAATAATGACTATAACTTTATTAAAATTTTCTTATTTTATTTTAATAATCCCACAAAATATTTTAAAAAAATTAAAAAATTGTTTAAATTATTTAAAAATTTTTATTTATCCAAAAATTTTTAAATTCGAAAAGGCCTAAAATTCATCCCCAAAAAAGTATATAAAATTTTTAACAAATGAAAAATTGTTTACTTTTTAATTTTTTTAGGATGAATTTTCAGTAATTTTTTAATCAATTTAAAAAAAAAAAAATTTTTTAAAAAAAATTTAATTTTCAAAAAAAATTTTAAATTGGGAAAAAAAAACCAAAATTTAAACAGCCAAAAATTTTTTTTGACTGCTTTGAAAATGGGGTTTCCACCAAACAATTTAAAATTTATTTTTGGGCCCAAGTTGAAAAAATATGTTTTTTTAAGGTTTTTTTAAATATTTATTTGGTTTTTTATTGTTTTAAAAATAAGAAAAAAAGTGGTTTAAAAAGCAAGTTTTTTTTGTTTTGGTAAATTTGAAAAAAATTTTACCGAAAAAAACCAGGAAAAAAAAAAAAGCATTTAACTGAAACCTTCCCCAAACGAGTCGAAGAACCAACAGAAGAAGTGGGCAACAAAAACGTACCGCCAAAAGAGTTGGTGTACGAAACGTCAACAAAAAGCTTCAAAAGGGGCCCTTTCCGCTAAAATAACCCTGGGGAAACCTCGGAAGGGAAAACCAAAGGAGGCCCAAAAAAAAAAACAGAAAACATGTCAAAAACAAAACTTAGCGGAAGACCGTTTTTTTAAAACCCAGCGGAAATATTTCTAACGGTAGGCAACGTTTTTTATTTATTTTATTTATTTTTTTGGGAATTTGAGGAGGGGACCCAACGTTTTTAAAATGCAGTTTCATAAAAAACTTCTTAAAAGAAAAAAAAAAAGGTATTTTTTTTTTCAGGATGGGGCACGGACCCGGGGGCCGAAGGAAAAGGCCCTTAAAAAAAAAATACGGATTTTGGCAGCGCTGTTTTCAGAGTACCAAAAAAATGCCAACATTTTTCAGGAATCCAACCTTTAAAAAGTTTTCCCCCACCCCCTCCCAAAAACTTTTTTTTTAAATAAAAAGGAAAACCCCCCATTGGAATTAAAAAAAGGCGGATGGCAAAAGACTGCCTTTTTAGGAAATGGCCTTGGGAGCAGGGGTTAGCCCAATTTGGGAATTCGGTCGATTTTTTGAAGGCCTTAAAACCCCACCCTTTTGAGCCGTTAGTAATAAAATGGAGTTTGGGGGGACTTTCCTCGGCCTTTCCAAGCCCAAACAATTTTGAATCCGCAAAAAACTGAAAGCCACACAGGAATTTGAAGGTGCCAGAAAACTCCTGAAAAAGTGAACAACAGAGAGGAAACTTAAATTAAATTTTAAAAATTTGAATTTTGGTAAATCTGTAGCGTTTTTTTTTTTGTTTTTTTTTTTTTTAAAAAAATTTTAAAAAAAAAATTTTTTTTTTGATCTAAAAAAGTACGAAAAAAAACCAAAATCTTCACACTCCAATTTGACCTGAGTCCGGTATCAAGCCCCCCCGGGAAAAAAATTTTTTAAACCGTTTTAAAACATTTTAACACTCTTTAAAAAGGGGTTTTCCCGCAAACAAGTTTTAAAATTTTTTTCGAAATGTTCGGAAAAAAAGGCCACGGTTTGTTTTAAATGATTTTTTGGAGATGTCAAAAAAAGAAAACCAAATGGTTTTTCCATGAAAAATCGTTTTTTTTTTGTTATTGCCAATTTAATAAAAAAAATTTTATTTAAAAAATTCCGAAAAAAAAAAAAAGGGAACCCAAACCTACTTAAAAATCAAGGACATAAACGGAACTTTTGAAGGGGGGAAAACAAATAACGACAAAGCCAAAATTTATGGGGTTTTAAACGTCAAAAATCAATTTCAACAAAGCCTTTTATGCAAAAAAACCCGGGGAAAAAAATGGGAAATTTTGGGGAAAAAAATTGAGGCCCAAAAAAGAAAATGAAAACAGGCCAAAAGAAAAAACAGTATTTTTGCCCTTCCTGAAGCTTGGGAAAAAATATTTGAATCAAGGAGGAACAATTTTTTTTTATTTTAGGGTTTTTTTAATAAAGGAGGGAGGGGTTCCTTTTTTTTAAAAGTGCTTTTATAAAAAAAAAAATAAAAAAAAAGTTTCGGTTTTTTTTTTTCAGGCATTACACTCCTGGGGTCCAAAAAAGAATTTGCTTTTAAAAGAAAAAAAGGGTTTTTTACGCAATGAAAAACTGAAAACCCAAAGAAGATGGGACTTTACAGGCCGGGTCTCACAATTTAAAAAAATTTGTTACCCCATCCTGCAAACGACCCCAATTTCAAAAAAAAATGTGCCCAGGAATTAAAAAAGGGGTTCAAAAAACCCAAATTTTTGATGTTGGGAAAAGAACCTTCCGGGATTTTTAGGGGCTCGCCCTATTGGTGAATTTTTGGTCGTTTGGGCTTAACCCCCGGAGGAAACCAGCCTGGAAATTTAAAGTGTTGAAAAAAGGACAAATTTTCCTTTCTTTTCGGCAACCCAACAGCAAGGAATGAATGGAAAAAACTCAATTCCGACACAAGCTTTAAAAGGGGGTGTTTTCCTGGAAAAATGATCAAAATGCGAGATTTAGGAAAATTCTTAATTTTTAAAAAAATTTGGTTTTTTTCAAATTTTCTGGTTTTTTTTTTTTTTTTTTTTTTAAAAAAAATTTTTTAAAAAAATTTTTTTTTTTATTTCCCAAAAAAAAGATGTAAAACTCGTTAGAAAATTTTTGAAAGGGGATTGGCTCACTGCCGGCCATAATTTTTTCCCCCTTGAAAATTTTTAAACCGGTTTTTAAAAAATTTTGCTACAGAAAAGAACGGTTTCCAAACGAAATAAGAAATATTTTTTTTTCAATTTGATACATGCATTTCAAAGTTTATAAAAGTTTTTTTAAAAAAAACCTGGCGTAATTGGGGGTTTGGGGAAATGGTGTATTGAAGAAAAAGCAAAGAACCGGATACTTAATTTTCCCCTTAAAAAAAAAAAAACGAAAGGACGTTAAAAAAAAAAAACGGGAAATGTTGCGTTTTTTAAAGGAATTTTTAGGCTTTTTTTTCCCTTTTATATTTTTAAAAACTTAAAAAAATGATTTAAAATCACTTTTTTGGCTAAAAATCTAACAAAACAAAGGTTGAACCTTCTTGCCGGCGAAATAAGGGCAGGGAATTTCGAGGCCTCCACCCTTTTCTTTTTTTTAAAAAAAATTTTTTTTTAAAAAACTTGTCTGGTTAAATTTTTTTTTGGTTATTTTTTTTTTTAATTCAGAAAAATCAAACAAAACCAAAAATCACTCACAATAAAAATGACCATTTTTATAAAAAAATTAAATAAAAAAAATTTTTCGTTTTTAAATTTAAAAAAATTTTTTTTTTTTTTTTTGGTTATAAAAAAAAATTAAAAAAAGGTTTTTAGGGACGCTTTCAATTTAGGCCTCACTCAAATTTTACCAAAAAACAATGGTAATATTTGTAAATAAAAGAAAATTTCTTGCTTCAAGTTATGTTTTATTCATACATAACATATGACGGATTTTAATAAAAACCTTACAAAAAAAAATTAACCGGATAACAGTTTGTGAAGAGGTTGTACCTACTTTTAGACAAATTAATTTAAAAATGCCTAATGCATTAAATAAACATTATCAAATAAACAAACTAGATAAAAAAATATTAACGGTTTTGGTACTCAGAAATATTTCACTAACTGTTTTTAAAAAGATTACTTACATATATTGTGCATACTCTAATCACACGAACTTGTAAAGAATTAAGAGAAAATGAAAGTCACGTTTACCTGAAATTCGTGATTGCCTCTCTAAGTTCGTAACTTCCAGTCCCGATGACTCACCATAAAGTTGAGCGTTAGTAATAATATTTTTTTAATAATAGGCTACTGATTCTTTTAAAAAAATTTACGCATCTGTAACAATTTAGAAATTAAATAAATGGCGGATAAGGTGCAAGGAGTTAACACCGCGTATAAAAACACAGTTCGTCGTTTAACATCTTTTTATTAGCAGTCAGGTTACCAAACATTACTACGATAACGTAACAACAATGGAACATAACTATGCTAACTGTTTAAATGTCACTGTCTTCCAATGAACGGTTTGGCAGTAAATTTAACTTTAATTCTTGTGAAACTATTCATTTCTTTTTATGGTTTCGTGGAGGACACTTCAAAATAATTGCGTGTTTAAAAAAGGTCAGCAGTCTATAGGGCATTATCTAATCTCTGGAACTTGCAAAAGATTAAAAGAAAACCACGTTTACCTGAAATTCGTTATTGCCTCTTTTAAACTTCGTTACTGTCTGTTCCGATGACTTACGGTAAAGTTAAGGGTTAGTAATGACAATTTCCAATAATATTTTAGATATTAACAGTAAAATACAATAGATTTGTATAACTTGGGTAGATAAAATAATTACATATAAAATGGTGTGTCATACAACACAAAATTGTGAGTATTAATATGATTATTGGCGATTTTATAGTAAAGTCAAAATAAATGGAAAAAATATAGGGTATTATGTAAGAAATTTATACAAAAGGTATTAGGGCTTTGACCGGGATTTATTACATAAAAGTTTAAAAAATGTCTTGGAACAGATTTCAAAAAATTATTATATATAGAAAAAACAAAACCACACTGTTTGGGTTATTATGATATTTTTAACCACCTAGTTTAGTTAGATAAAAAATATTAAAAAATGTTTACTCATTTCTTAAAACACATTAATTTGACTTAAAAACTAAAACTTTTAAGTTGGAGAAATATTTTTCCTATGAACAGATAGAATTTACCATCTCTTGGGATGGTAATTAAGATTTCTTTTACAGTTAAAAGATAAGAAACCAAATATGCCTTTTTTTATTGTAAAATGTCCCTGGAAAACAAATTAGACCTGCAAATTTAGATGAAACAAAGATAACTAGCATTTTCTTTCTTATTTAAATGAATTCTACGAAAAACAAAAACACTCAATTTTCAAGTGAATGCCTATTATGCAAAACAGAGGCGTTAACTACGATCTACTCGCGTTACCATTGTTTTTTCCATTCGCCCTTTCAAAGTAAGAAAAGAAATGTAAATTAGTCCATTCAGGGGAGCCTAATGTACGTATCCTAAGAGGGTATTTTTTCTTTGAGGGCGCGACGGAATAAAGAAGTTGACATATGTAAAGGAAACTTTCAGAGAAAATTTAAAGAAAGTGGTTTTCAGTCCGAGCGAGTATATTGATATTACTGGACAATTGGCAAATACATTTAATAAAATATTTAAAAAAGATTACTAAGTATTTAAGCAAAAGTAAATAATAATATGTAAACGGGATTGTTAAAAACGTCTGTTTTTGTTTGTGAGTGGTAATGGACGATTTAAATGTTAAAGACAACTTTTTTTTCGAGTTCGTCTCCAGGGTGAATTTATATTTGTGATAAATAAATAAACGACTCTATTTGCTTAAAAGATAAATTTAAGCTTTTCTGAAACTGCCGTGTCTATGGAGGTATTATCTTTATAACCTTTAAGGGAAATACCCACAAGGTTGTTTTGTAGGACCCTCACTTCATTGATTTGGTGAAAGTTTTAAGAAAATCATTTATACCAGATAAATGTCGATTATTAAGAAATGACCAGAACACATAAACATCAGTTTTATAAAACACTGGAGAGCTAAATGCAAAGTTTAGGTAAAAGACCGTAGAAATATTTTTTTAAGGAGAACGTCTTCTTATTAGCAGTCAGAGTAACCAAAGTTACTATGGTAACGTAACAACAATGGAACGTAACTATGCTAACTGTTTAATGTCACTGTCTTCCAATAAACAGTCTGGAAGACAACGCTAATATCTGGCAAAATATGCGAATCGAAGAATTTTTGTTTAGACAAAAAATTTAGATCGCCTTGTAGTCTAAAAAAATGGTCGCCATAATTTTCAAAAAATCGATGGTTTTTAAGATAACGGAACCCAAAAGTCCCCTCATGTCAGCTACCGCTCTACCGCTAGAATGCCGCTATCTTTATGGATTACCTTATAAGCGGGCGGACGAATTGTTCCATTACTCGGGCAATAATGTACATTTTTTAGTCATTCAAAGTTTATAGGAATGGGAAAACTCGTACCTATCATTGCATATGAGTTTGGGTCTATTCTGATTTTACTAGACAGATTTAACTCTGACTCTTGTGAAGTTTCCTATCGCCATTTATAATTTCGTGAAAACGAATCTATTAGTCTGAAAACATTAGAATGATGACTTCAGTGCCCTCAGAACACTTCAAAATAGTCGTCAAATTGGCAAAAAACTAAGGTTATTTATGTAAAAAAACCAAATTTAAATAGTTCGAAATATCTACAATTCTTTTAACTAAACAGTTGTTTTTTAAAGTCTGTACAATATATAAAACTGTGTGTCATAGAACGTAAAATTGTGAATAATGAAAAAGTAATCTTTAGTATTATAATTTTTATGTTATTTTACCAACGAAAATATATATGTTATTTATGAAAGTCAATAAAATATTTATAAAATTTTATTAAGTGTTCAAGCAAGAGTAAATAATATGTAAAGGGGATTGTTAGAAACGCCTGTTTTTGTTTGTGAGTGGTAATGGACGATTTAAATGTTAAAGACAACTTTTTTTTTAGTTCGTCTTCAGGATGAATTTATATTTGTGATAGATAAATAAATGACTGTATTTGCTTAAAAGATAAATTTAAGCTTTCTTGAAACTGCCGTGCCTATGGAGGCATTATGTTTATAGCCTTTAAGGGAAATGCCCACGAGGTTGTTTTGTAGGACCCTCCCTTCATTGATTTGGTGAAAGTTTATGAAAAAACATTTATACCAGATAAACGTCGATTATAAAGAACTAACCAGAACACATAAAAATCAATTTTACAAAACACTGGAGAGCTAAATGCAAAGTTTAGGTAAAAGACCGTAGAAATATTTGTTAAAGGAGAGCAATAAAGACCTTAGATATATCCGAAGTAAAGATCTGGGATTAGTTTTGGTTATGTAAACAAATAAAAGGAAAATGTTATATGGATTTTTTATGAGGAAAGCCCTACTGTTTGTCAATTATGAAGGAGTTTTAAACCAATAACCTATATTTTAAAAACATTTAAGAAAAACGTCGTTAGTTAAGAATAAAAAGTAATGACTTATGTAACTTAAATACGATACTTGTCATAAATAATATGTTATAGAAAAAAAATTATATTATGTACTAAGTTGAAACACGTGGTAATAATTTTTTAGAATTTGAATAGCTTTAGTTTTAGAATTTACCGAAATCATATTTTGATGTGACAGATTAATAAAATTGTAGTTTCAATCCTAGATTTTAAAAAGGATACAGTCTATTTGATTTTTTTCTTGTCATGTATTATATATTATAGATTTTTTATATATATTATTGTGTGTACCTAGTTCAAACATATGGTAATATTTTTTTAGAATTTAAATAGCTTTAGTTTTAGAATTTACCGATATTATATTTTGGTGTTTTGATTCTAGATTTTAAAAGAGAACAGTTTAAAAATAGAAATAAACAACTAAAGTAAAAATAGTGTTGTGTTTTTACGATAAATAATATAATAATAATAAGATTATTAACAAATGCACTGGAGTTGCTTGGGAATAACAAAGTACAGGTTAAAAACTTCATTTTATTAACCTGTACTTAATATTTTGTAACAACAATAATTTTACAATTACAACTAAATTTTCCTGGTTTCCGAAATATCTTCATCATATTTTTCTTTTGCTGAAAAGTGCCTTATTTTACTATTAGCAACGTCCACTGCCACTACGCATTGTATTCTCCCCACCATGTCATAAAAATCAAAGATCAAAGAAGCCGACAAAAAATGTCGCAGCTTTTTATGTCTCTTTGAAAATCTATGAAAAGTGTTTGATGAAGTTCTTATTAACGATTGTTATCTTTATTTAGAATGCTCAAAAAACACTACGTTCGTGTCCAAAAATCATATCTTAACTGCTAGAAAGGTGTAATAAACTATTCCAGCTATTTAGACTAATAATATAACCCAACATTTAAATTAATAGACTCGATAAATCTGCATTATGAATTTACATAAATAGGCACAGAATTCCAACTTCCAAAATTTAATATCTACATCGCAGTAAATTCACAGAGGTAGAGAGTTTTCGTATTTAGGTGTTTATTAATTGGCAGAGTTTAAAAAAAACGTGTTTTTAAGGAGAGGTACTGTCTAACGTACGACTATGTGAATTATTTACAAAAAGAAAAGTTGCAGGTATTGTGAGGCTAAACCCAATGTTTTATTACAGATTAAAGATTATTGATCTTTCTCCAGAATATGGTAGTTATTACATACATTACAAGTGCATTTATGAACATGATTATCGACAAATGTAAAAGATTAGAATGATAAGGTCGTAGACCGAATGAGAAAATATCATGGTTACAAACGTTGTCTAGCAAGTGGGCATTTTTTTTTTTGAAAAGTCTGTTCATCCTGTACGTTTTCGCACAGAAAATCCTATTTAACCTATTATGTATATAGATTTTCTATATTCTGGAGAAAAGCCAACTACTCTTTCAGTTTTTTGAAAGAAAAGGGGTACCAACCAAAAATGTCCTGTATTTACAAAAGAACATATTTCAAAATTCCTGACGAAAGCCTATGACAAGTCAGCTTATTTACTTCCTTATTTTTTTGCTTTAAAATAGTTGAGAAACTTTAGATATTTGTATTTTTTTAGGTTGCAATGATTATTGGTGTTGCAGGTACTTGTCTGAGTTAACCTTTCTACGCTTAGAAAATATGGTGGATGAAGAAACATATATTAAAATAAGGATTCCCACTACCAAAACTAATACATGAAGGAAATTTGCTATTACAGAAGGGAACATAGAGAAGCTCGATTTTGTAGAAATCGTAGGAAAATTTATGCTCTTACGACCAAAAGACACTAAGCATGATAGATTCTTCATTAAATACGCTCAGGGAAAATGTTATTCGCAGACTATTGGAATAAATACGTTCAGTATGACACCAAAAATATTGCAAAATTTCTAAAATTATCAAATCCAAATTTCACTGGTCATTGCTTGCTCAGATCATCTGCCACACTATTGGCAGATTCTGGTGTCGACTTTCTAAATAGGGTAGTGGAGGGTTACGTAAAAATTCAATCGAATATAAAAAAATGCTAAAAACATTCCTTGGGAGTTCAGTGAAGAAGGAATAACTAATATTTCTTAGCTAGCAAATACCAACAAAATTGTGTCGTCTAGTTAAATAATTAATCTTAGTAATTGTACTATTTATGTTATAAACATTTATAGTCAAAACATTTGTTAAATCTCTTGATATTGTTAGTTACGATTTTTTGATAATTTGAGTATTTTATTATATATTTGTTTATATTTTCTTTGTGCAACTAGTGATGGAATGGACTTCTCGTAACTAGTTTTGAAAATGTCTACTTTTCAACACTAGTGTTGAAAAAATGTTGTGTGAAACGTGTTGGGAAACACTATTTTTCATAACTCACATTCTGCTCGTTACGGAATATGGTGCTTTTCCCAACTGGTTGCACAAATAACTATTACATGTCCCTAACCTAAGTCAAAGTATGTCTAATTACATGTAGGAAATAAAAATAAATAAGACACACGTAAACCAGAAAAAATAATTAAAAAAGTTTTTTTTTTTTAATTTTCTCCGCTACTACAATATAAGCTCTTAAAAAAAATACTGGATGAAATCTATCCAACAACATAAAAGTGAAAAAAAAATCTCTGGCTTTCTTCATTTTAATGTTTTATTAAAATTATGAAGACGGAAAACAAGGCGAAGTTTTTTTTCTAAAACGATTAAAAAGAGCAAAAATATAAGGAACCCACAAAAAATTAGCCACAGCTTTAAAATGACATACACAACTTAATAGTCACCTTTCTTCTCTACAGTTAAAATACTTGTAACAGAAGCTGATTTTTTTAATCAAATTTAAATGGCGCAAATATTTAGGGTGATCAACTATTGAAAATACGCCCAATTATTCTATTTAAAAGATACAATGAAAAAATCTTCAAAGTCTTTCTGTCCTTTAAAAATATAAATTTTTATGTTTCTTTAAAAGTGATAGACAATGTTATGGTTTCAATAACACTAAAATCTTGGACTTCCATTGTCTTTATTTGTTAATTGATACACAACGATTCCGTTGGAGATACATCACTAACCGAAAGGTTTATCAGTTAACAAATAAAGACAATTAAATATCAAGGTTTAAGTGTTATTGATACATTTTGATATTTAATAACCACTAAGAATTATTTAACAATAATTTTTAAAACATTTTCGTGAATTTTAATTTCAAAATTAAATGGGCCCACTTATTTAAAGGCAAATAACTATGCTAAAACTATAATATTGTACTAATTCACAACAATAGTAATTATACCTGAATGGCTAAAATACACGCTACTCTTTTGATAATAAATGGCCCTTTGAGGCCCTGCTTCATTTGGCTGAATTTAGCCCTTGGCACCAGAGTTATTTGTTCTATACGTTTTAATTGGATTGTTACATGTAATATAGCCTACATCTACTGTCAGTGGTTAGATTTGTTTGTAACTATTTCTATATAAATGTTTTAATAATGTGACAAAATATTTGGGATATTAAAAAACCCTCCTAAAGAGCATTTTATGATAGAACGCAAGGCTGTAGGTGCAAGTAACGACTATTTTTTTCATTATGAATAACATCTTGAAAATATGTATTATTAGGCTATTAACTATCACTCTAATTAAAGAACAAATTCGTAAAAAAATTGTTTGATTGGTTATTGTTTTTGGTGCCTAAATACATAAAAATTACAAAATGCTTTTAAATTTAAAATTGTGTTTTTAAAAACGAGGTAAATGTAAGATTTGGAAAATTTTAAACAATCTCGAAATCCATGCATCTTTAACAAAAATATGTCAAAAGCTTTTTTGTAGAGAGTCAAAGTTTCTACTTTAATTCTCTACACAAAAACTTCTTAGTTAAAGAAAAAAATGTAAAATACAAAAAAATGCATTTTTTAAAAATATTTTTATCCACAACTTTTTTCTAAAGCATGATATTTTTTTATAAAACTAAGTTTATTTTATACACGGTTTTATCGTATAGAATCAAAAATAAATTAAAAAGATATTATAATTACTTAGAAGCTACTGGACATCAAGAATATTGTCTATTTTATGGCTAGACCTTTATTTAGGTAGGTTCTCCTCAGATCTTTTAATATCACTTACATTTTCGCAATTTATTTCTGAGTACTCTTTTTAAAAAATCAATCTCCTAATACCAAATTTTCTAAAACCGCAGCCACCGCCTTTTGTACATTTACAAGCTAGCTAGTAGGAATAGGCATTAAGCCATTTTTCGTGGACTTCCAACCCCCATTTAAGTGAATTAAATTAAATTTCTTTTCATTGCTGCACTTAAAACTAATTATTATTAAACTACGTTTTATTATTAAAATAACGTTATGAAACAATTTTTTTGGGATACAATTACTTTTTTGCTGATATAAAGAAAAGTCTGCAAAAATTGATTGAAGGTAAAAATTAAAAAATGATATCTCCAGTAAATTTTAATAAAAATGCTTTTTTTTAAACGTCAGAAAATCCGTCATTATTCGATTGTTAAGGCGACCGTTTATTACTTAATTCAACAAATTGGTTTTTATTTAAATAAACTTACTCAGTAACTGCTTTTCAACGCGGAATTAAAACGCAATCGGAGAAGCAATTTTAAAAAAATAATTATTATTGAGAGTATTCACTGCCAGCTTTATGTTACATTACTATACCGGGTTCAAGGGGATCAATTATTGGCTCCCCTTTATATTTTACAAAAAAAATGTAGGATAACTTTTTGAAGAGACCAATTTGACAAGCCCTCGTGCCAAGTTTCAAAAATTTTTAATAAGCAAATCTTGAAATATTCAATTAAACGTAATTGCAAAACTACCAAATTTTCGGTTCAGGTAAAACCAAACAGGCACCAGTAAAATGAATATTGTCCCTGACATGAGGAAAGGTGTCAATAAATCAGTGACAGTTATTTGAAAAAAAATTATTCATTCGACGAAAAAGTATCCATAATTAAGTGGCATTATGCGGGAAACAGTTTTAGAGCAGTATCTAAAATGTTTTCAGTTTATTTCCCCACCAAGCCCATTCCGTCCATTTCAACTATTAAACGTATTGTCAGTAAATTCCAGTCCAAAGGTACCGTAATAAATAATTGTAAATGTTCAACTCAGGCTATCGAAAATAGAGCCGAAGAAAGAGAGAACAGAGATTCTAATATTCTACTTAGTGTGGAGAAAAACAAAATGGTTAGTACGAGGGTTCTTGGGCAAGAGGTAAATAAACATCATACAACGGTATTGCGCATTTTGAAAAAACACAAATACTATTCGTAGAAATTTAAAAACATCAAGAGCTGCGGGAAGGAGATGAAGAGCGAAGAATGGCATTTTGTTTTGAAATGATGGAAAGAGCAAAAATCGATAGGAATTTTTTTAAGAAATATTTGTTTTACTAATGAATGTACATTCACCCTAAACAATGAACCAAATGTTTAGAATTGCCGGTATTGGAGCCAAAAAAATAAACATCGCTTTGTTCATGCTCGGACACAAAATCCCCAAAAGACAAATGTATTTGTGGGAATTATCGGACACCCTATCATTGGACCCTTTTTTATGGACTATCACCTGAAAGCAGAAACCTATTTGGACTTATTTCAAAAGAGATTTTTGGACAGGAACTTGGCTCTTATTTTTTATAAGTATTTTGCTGGGATAACTATTTAGATTAATTTTAAATTAGCTATCTGACCTAAAACACTGAGTGCTTCGAACCTTTCCAATATTTTTCTCCATCTGTGATAAAATGTATCCTATTTGAATGCAAATTTTGCCAGGGTCATCCCCATTTTCCCGATAAAGACATGTTTATTCCGATATTCAGCATTATCTCTTCATTTTATTTCCGGTTAGTTTTCATTAAGCAAGAAACGTGTGACAGCGGCTCTATGTTTATTAATGAGACATAAGTGGGGAAAAAAGGGTAGATGTTTAGAGGGGACTTGCTAATCAAGTAGAAGCAAAAACGGCTCTGCATTTGCATTAAAAAGTAACCAGATAATTTTAAAGTTTAAATATTAAAGAAAAATTTGACAAGTAAAATTTATCAAATAATTCAGTATTTTTGTAAAGTAACATTGATGAACATAGGTTTATTTGAAGTATTTTAGAGTCCTAAATCCGAAAATGATAAGCTAATTACTGTATCAGTACAGATTTTTGTTATAAGGAGAAAAAGAAGGAGACGACATATTTTTACAATCTAACAAATTTATTTATTATAAACATATAAAACATGTGGAATCTATGCAAAAACATTACAGAGAATTGGTTGTTAAGTAAATAAAAAATATATTGCACGAGATATGATACAGCGACAAAAACGTTCACTTTTCCCTTTGTGTTCTGTAGCATCATCCCTTTTTAAAAACCACAGTAGTCGCCCAACATAGATGGATTCCAGCGTCAAGGAAATAGACCAATAAATGGGTCGGATGGCGAGACCCGGAGGTTAGCAGAGCGACGAGAAGCGCGACGAATTTAGGTAAAACTGTGAGGTTGGAGTAGCAACCCGCAGTTGGAAAAGTTTTTCGGTTTCTTACGAGGGGTACAGCTATCTGTGTGGTCGAGTTAGAACCCGTAGCTGGAAGGTTTTTCTCTATTCTTTACGACAACGTAAAAATTCTCTAGAATTTCAGGGCAATCGCTGAAATGTTTTATTAAGTAGTTTATAGTGTGTGTGTAAAATGTACATTTCTCTTTGCTAAATAAAGCTACCTTAAATGGTGTGTCAATTTTATATTGACACATTCTACGCAAAGTTTAAAAGCAAGATGTAATTAAAGTGAAATAAAGAACTGTTAGTGAATGGTATAGTAGAAAAAAAGCTGAATAATGAACTGCTCCCACAAGGCTAAAATTTTATCGGGCCATATTCTTTCAATAGTTGTGAAAAGTATAGTTTAAACTGCCAGACTATTCTGATGGTTGCAAGGGTCTTCCAGGCCAGTGTATAATAGTCAGGGCGCTCGACTAAATTGCGGGCGTAACAGACTCGTATGAGCTTTCATGTAAGAAAGAGAGGATATACTTCTTGTGTATTGGATATTTTAACGAAAAAAGTAAGCCCGCATGAAATGCTGAGGCGTATTTATGTAAGTCAGTGAGATGAAAGTACTGTAAGTAAGATTTGCGTATCCAACTAAACAAACAAACTGAATAAAACTAAAGAATTTAGGAAAAACATTCTCAACTTATCAACAATTTTTTTACCACAATTTATGCTCTTGTATAATCGAGAAATACTTGAATTTTTTTGCCTAGCAATGAAAACGCAATAAAAAGTCATTAATTTGATTATTTACGGAAGGTCCAAGACTTTTGACGTTGAAGCTTATACGACTCTGTTGCGCCCGCACTCTCGTCGAGCGCCCTGACTATCATATACTGGTCTGGAAGATCCTTGCAACTATCAGAATAGTCTGGCAGCTTAAATATACTTTTTCAACTATTAAAAGAATATGCCCTTAAAATTTTAGCCTGGTAGGAGCAGGTTATAAATTGCCATCCCGACGAAAACTTGACTATCGTCTGGTACATACTTGTAACCATCAAAATAGGTTGTTAATTTTTTTAACTCACACATATGTAAATTACATCATATCAAAATTTTAGCTTTGTGGAAGCAGGTTAAAAAAAATTTGACATTTTTAAAATTTTAAGGGATGATAAAGTAACCGGAAGATACCTGCCAGAACGGTATTTTCATAATTGACCGATAGTAAAATATTATTTAAAAATGTTCTAGCTTTGTTGGAAATGGGTTAGTCGGATGATTCACTGGCTCTTAGACTATAACTTGCCATTTATAACATCATGTCATATAAAATTCTCAAAATTTTCAAGATTTTCAAAGCAAAATTTAAAAAAAAATGTTTAATTTACATTTTTAAATTTATTTCATATCTTGAAATCGGTGATACGTTTTCTTTTTTATTTTAAGATATTTTTTGTGTTTCTATTTTAGGTGATCTGCAAGTTCGTAAGAATCAACTGACTCTGTGCACTCTGTTAGTGCACATATCTATACCCTGGGACCGGATCAAAGCAGTCCCTTCTTACATGTCCTACTTCTTACAGACCACAGAATATTTTGTGTAAAATATTTTCCATTACGCTTATTAGGAAGGTATTGCCCTCAAGGCTTCAAATATCAAAGTCTTTAAGTCTCTGATCCCAAAGACCGTCAACTGCAATAAACATTGACATCTACCCCGATTTCACCCCTCGTGCACACAAGACGGGGCAAAAGACAAGTTTTTCCTCACGTAATTACTTGCAAATTGAGTTCATAACCGAAGGCACTTGAAACGCAATCATTTTAAGGGTGCGTGGTGTGCGACGTCCTTTAAATGTCATCCTCAAGAGAGCTGAAACGTGCTTAAAGATGGAACTATTAATTCAAATATTAGTGGAGTGTCAAATCAAGCCAAAATTTTATATGAATCTCATAATAACACCTTATCTCGCAAGCCTTAGCAGATGCACAATTATTAGTAAAAAAATTAATAATATAATTTAAAATTTGTAAACTTAATAAAGGATTTAATATTTACACTTCTTGCTTTGAGGAAAGTATTATAATAGCTAAAAAATCTCAATATTTTTGCAGATATTTTCGTTTTGGGGTCCTTGATCACGAAAAATATGGTATCCCATGTGCATGTGTCCGTTTGTCTGTCTGTTTGCACTCAGCACTTTAACTCATAAATGGAAAAAAATATTAATTTTAAATTTGGTATATGTGTAATACCAAGGGACAGTAGGCGCCCTATTTTTTTAAGCGTTATCACATTTCTGTTTGTAATTAAATTTCATCCAGAGAAATATGTTTAAAAATATATTATTACATACTTAGCTTAATTTCTAGCTCCTACAGTAATTTTTTCAATTATAGAGACTTACTTTGTATATACAATCCACTAATGATTAAAAAAATATATGTTTGCAGTAAAGTTATTTAAAAGTAATAATTTAAAATACTAAATTACATTTATTTAAATGCATGAAAAATATTTTTGTACTCGGTAAAATCGTATGGAAGTTGTAGACAAAATATATAGGTATGTATAGGTTTGGGGTAGAAGGAAATACGTTTGCAAGCAAACATGTTCCACAATCTAGACACTCTAGGGATAAAGAAGCGTACAAAATAGGAAGTTTTGAACCTCTCCGGACGGACTGTAAAAGGATGTATAAGAGTGGCACTGCGTATTGGTTTATTGGGAACTGCTAGAGAAGGAAAACCTATAAAAAGCGTCAGATCCTTTACAGCTAGTTGGTGGGTAAGATAAGGAAGCTTTTCTATAAGAGTAGGATCAAAATTAAGGCGATTGGTTTCTTGGATGGAATCAGGAATACCAACGGTTGTGAGAAACGCCATTTTCCATACAAAAAGTAATATTTAAAAAAGGGTCTGATTTGGGATACATACAGAGTTTACAGAATAACGGGGGAGAAATACTTTCTGACTCAAAAGTGTAATCCGAGCTATTTTAAGATGCTAAGACTATAGATATAATGTGTCAATGCTAATTAAGGTTATTCTTGAAAGTAACGCCCACAAGGTTAAATGACATTTTGTTCTGCAGAACTTGGCCGTTCACAACTAAAGGACGAGAAATGGCTGAATTTTTTCGCGACACCGAACACGATTGTGTTTTTAAAACATTAAAATATCATAAAAAAAACATTAAAATTTTTTGGTCAACATAAGCTAAATTTGTATGAAAGATTTTAACTTCCCCGGAAAAGCCGCTAAGAAATTATTAACCCAAGGACTTATTGGATTTTTCAGGCAAATAAACAAGAACCTTTTAGATTGTCCCAAGCCCAATCATCAAAGAAAATATAATGTTTGTCGATAAAACCACGTGAAAGTTATTGCTTCGCAAGATGCATTTTTTTTCTAGATGTTAACGTGTATGTTCAATAAAAGTTCACTTTTAAGGTTAGCATAAAATTAAAGTGCAAACAAAATCTTTCTCTGTAAAGCCATTACTGAACTAGAGCGCCAATAAAACGGTAGACATACGAGAAAAGTAAAAAGAACTAAATAGGAAGCACAATTATCTCCTTCGTTTAAAAAGTTAATTTTATATAATTCCTAACATTTTATATAATTCTGCTTAAAGGATATAAATATTAAGACTTATTAGAGAATATAGAAATTTCTGAAAATTTCTAAGAAAAAAGTCTTGCTCTGTAAACGAGTTACGCACAGCACTTAATATTTCTTCATTCGAAGATTCACATTCCTTTTTTTAAACCTTTTTTTATCGAAGCAGAGAATATCTCAGTAAGCCAGGTATGGCGAGTAAGGGATCTCCCTTGACCATCTGGTCAAGTATTTCAAATATAAAATTATAAATAGGATTTGTGTGCAACTACATGGTACAGCAAAAATAAAATGCTTTTAGTTAATTCCCGTGCCATTTTTTATGTCAGTACAGACTAATCCACTTTATAAGTAAGCTGAACCTTCTTGTATTCCGGGAGGCCACCGCAAAAAAGCTGGCCAATTACTATAAACTATAGTCAATTCAAAGCCGCACTGCTGCCTCAGCTCAGCGGGTTTAAATTGAATTTTTTTAACTCAAAAAAATCGTGAAAATCCGTTTTTTCTAATATAACTTAAAAACTATTCATCTTAGAAAAAAAGGTATATAATCAAAATTAATGGTCTAATAAAACTACCTAATTTTTGTCAAATATTTTTTTTTGCAATTTTTTTAGTTTTTGAGATATTAACGACTTAAATTTAAAATAAAAACGCAAATATTGAAAAAATTAAAAGAGCTACGAAACAATATGTAAGTCAAAAAATATGCTTGTTGATAAGCTCTATTAAAAATATTATATACATATTTTTAATAAAACAAGTAATAAAGGAGATCTGGCCTCCCGGACTATTGGTAAATATAACCTAGGTGTGAGCCACAATTGACCAGCTGGTGGCAAAACTAAATCTACCGGACACACCGCAAAACATTTTTTATATTAGCAAATTTAGAAGCTTACCTGATTTTTTTCTTCCATACAAGCACAGCCAAGTAAATTATCCAAATTTCTATCACTAATTAAGCAATAATCACATCCTTTAAGTCTATCATTAAATAATACTTTAGGATAAAACACACCGTATACCGAACCTGGAGAAAGTGGCGAATGAATTCCAGAATCCGAATCGGACACTTTACTAGATTTGGTCACATGAATCTGTTGATTTAAATTAAACTTGTCAGAATGTTTACAATACCCGGAGATTCTACACTCATCATTTCTTGTAGAAACATCTAAATATTGCTTATGGTTTTCACAGGGATTAGTTGTCAGATAATATTCGGGATTTTCATGACATGCAACCATATGATCCACATCAAAATTTTCACTATATTTTGATATATGACACCCCCTTTGCAAAATATATTTTGAATTTTCTTCAGCTATTTTATTTTTTCCAAAATAATCCGGTAAAATATTTCCCCGATATGTAAACTCGGCATCTCTGTCCCTAAGCCCCGTAAGATTTTGTAAACGTTCTTCACGATTTGACTTTTTATCCCGTATTTCAAATCTCTCCGGATTTTTTCTTGCGGGACTTAAGCGACTTATAGGCTTTCTACTACCATTGTTTTTAAACTTTTTACTTTCTTTTGGCGTTAAACTTGGAGCTGATAATAAAAAGTAACTTGTATTATTACCGGACGACTCTACATTTTTATATCCTTCGTTACCTCGACTACTTTGGTCATAATCTTCTAATAAAAACTGTTTACTTACACTGGCAGAAATTTTAAAGGGGTCCTTAAGGGCAGTTTCTTTAGATTTCTGGTCATAAACTTTAAATTCATGTTTTACAATATTTAATCGACCTTTAAGTGAGTTTTTGTAGAAATTTGGCTCAGTTTTATTTTCTGCAGCTCTGGTATTCTTTCTGTATTCATAGACTTCCTTCTATCTTTTGACACAAACCTTCAGTATCTTCAAACTCGCTTGAAGTAGGTCGCCGCTTTACTGTCCCAGTTTTAGCACTGTCAGAATCCCAGTCAAGACTGTTTGACCTTGATTTTAACAGGTGTGGGTTGACAGGTATCTTTGACGTGCGATTTAGTTTTGTTTCCTGCGTCGTTTTATTTTTCTTTGTACTACTCGTCGCCATTTCAGAGAGAAATGATTAGGATAGTTAAAGAAACACATAGTTTTAGTTTATAGATAGTTTTTCTTTTGCACATTCACATTTTATTTCCTATTTTTATGCAGGTTCCAAATAAAGACTGAAAGGAAGAGTTTGATTTAATAGGAGAAGTTAAATTATTAAATCTAAATTGTGCCAACTAAAGAAAGGTTACATCATCCTCCACATATTATTGAAGGTATGTAAAAGAAAGAGCTTTCTTGTAAGAGTGGAAAAACGAAGGACACTAAAAAGAAGAGACGACTCTTCGCAGACACACCAACAATATCCCAAGCAGGGTTTTATTTGGAATAAATACAGAGAGAGTATACAGATTAGACGAGGAGAAGTTCTTTCTGGCTAAAAGGAGGAATTCAAGCTTTTTGGAAATTGCTATAGCTATGGATCTTTAATGTGTAATTGGGACCATTCCGGAAGGATAAATATAGGCAGATTTTTTGCGACAAAAATAGGATTAACGTACGCTGGTGCGCTAGGCCAAGTTCCGGCCTGTCACACGAAAGTTTTAACCTATTTTTTTCTCCTATCATAACTTCGTTGTCGTTTCACATAACGGAATAAGATTTGGTTGGCAAATTTACAAAAGTATTCTAATTACCTGTAGAAAAATTGAGTCATTGCTCTAAAAAGCTGCTCGTTTTACTACTGATTTAGTACTGACTTACTAACTGACTGACAGACTGACTGACTTACTTATAGACTCATTAGAATTATGGGTCACTTTCGAGGGAGTAGAAACTTAAAAATTGACATATAAGTAGATTTTTAGGACACAAGTAAAGGAACAATTCTGAAAACTGCATATTTTTACTCGGAGCGCCTTGAAAATAAGGCGGTAATATCGTGTATTTAGGAGGTATTTTAAAACTTTGCAATCTGATTGAACCTGAGTTTCTAAGGTCATAACTGTCTTAGAATTTAAGATGCAGGCAGGCTTTTATTTTATCTATTGAACTTACAAAAAAAGGGAATATATCATACCAAATACACTTTGGTAATATAAAGGCCAAGTTTCTTTTTTATTAATCACCATAAACATAAATAAATATTGTGTATTTTGTATTTTTTCACTGCAAAACTGCAAGTAAAAATTATGACATACTTATTGTGTGATTGCCATAAGTCTTAAAATATTTTTTATTTATCTTTCACTAAAAATTTGTTATTTATTTTTAAGGAGAAAAAGTTAGTTTATAATTTTTAAAATAAAAATAATAATAATTCTGAAGATAGATTAGTTCTAATTAATTAGTTTCCATGTCAATAAACCTTAATTTTTAACCATCACACTTCTTAATTTACCGTACCAATGTTTTTTGTTTTAAACCAATCAATATTTAAAATCACTGCGTTTTCGGCATATTTAACTCTTAATAATTAACTACACTTATCCGACACATAAACCAAAGCAAACAAATCGTTGGATCCGATTTCATATGATCCGATTAAAGGGAAAATAGAGACTGAAAGACAAGTGCACATCGCGCCATATAAAGACGGACCGTTCGGGATTTCCCTTTGATGAATTTTTCCACCCCCTCAATAGGAAAATATTGAAACAAATAACGATGTTTAATAAATAGAGTAAGCAATAGAAAGCCAAGTTATCGTTATAAGATCAAGACCCAGGAATATTTTCATGAAAGACATAAAAATATTTAAAAATTATCTTATAAATATGTAAGCATAAAATAAATTATTGTATGTATACATGATAGGTTAGGGAGATTTTTTTGCGACTATTTTTTTTCGTTCTCATCGTGAAATTTTGTTGGAAATACCCCCAAAAAATTCCTGGAAGTTTTAGCCCTTAATATTAATATTAAGTACTCGCCCAAAACGTGTGAAGATTTTTCATTTAAAAAACACGTAAACTTTGATGCTTTTTTAAATTTTTATAACTCAGCAGCATTTTATGTTATCGTTTGTCCAAAGACGGTTTTTTAAGAATTAAATGCTCTACAAAAGTGTTCATTGCGGTAAAGTCGCAACTCACACCTTCGAGGTAGTACGGGTCACTAAACCTAATTTTTTCATAAAATTCTCATTTTTTGTCAATTGCCCATAAATAACAAGAGCTATATTAAAAAGATAAATAACAGTGTAGTTAAAAATTTAATTTTCTACAAAAAAGGTCCCAATAATCGAATCGCTGAGACTATCAGTTTTCGAGATATTTGGCCTTTAATAATAATAGTAAAATTAATAAAAAAGCCAAATATCTCGAGAACTGTTGGTTTTAGCGATTTGATTATCAGGACTTTTTTGTAGAAAATTAAATTTCCAACAACTTTGCCTATTATCTTTTTTGTGTAGTTCTTGTCATTTATGCGAAAATGACAGAATAACAAGAATTTTATGAAAAAATTAGGTTTAGTGACCCGTACTACCTCGCCGGTGTGAGTTGCGCAATGGACACTTTTGTAGAGCATTCAATTCTCAAAAAAATCCGTTCTTTGGGCGAGACGATAACATAAAATGCTGCCGAGTTATAGAAATAAAAAAACAATCAAAGTTTACGTGTTTTTTAAATGAAAAATCTTCACACGCTTTGGGCGAGTACTTAATAATAATAAGTGCTGAAACTCTCAGAAATTTTTTGGGGGTATTTCCAACAAAATTGCACGATGGGACCAAAAAGCAAATAGTCGCATTAGTTAGTATAAAAATATTTCAAACTTACGAAACTTTAAATTATCCTAACGTTATCAATAATTTTATTGAACTTTGTTGTCCGATCAATCATTAATAACATAAATTTAATAAATAATTAATAATGGATAAAATTTAATCCTTAAGGCATTTTCTTTCTCAGTCAGTCAGTATTTAGCAGTATGTCATAAAGAAAACATCTAAAAACTTTAAAATTTCATTATTTAACAAAATCATATTTTTTTTAAGGGTTAACTTTCCTAGAAATCAGCGAAGTTAAGCAGCGTCGAGTACAGTTAGTAATTGGATGGGTGACCGCCAATGGACACCGTGGGCTGTTGGGTGCGATTTGTACCCTACGTGAAACTGTAGGTCACGTCTGGCTAACATTACCCAGACCTTAATGGAGGTAGGTTAGAGATAGTAGTTATTTGTATAACATCTGTGGTGGCGCTATTGCGTTGTCTAGAAAGCGCCGTGGAATACAATAGCTGAAGAATGGGGATAAAATGGATTAAACATTTAAAAACTCGGCACCCACTATACCTAGTACTTAGGCTTCATAAAAGCCTACCTGGGCTGTCATAAAAATAATAGTTAATGTGGATAAAACATGTATATCGTGCTTATTTAAGATATTTTTTAAAAGTATCAAGACGATTTTGAGCTTACAAAATGACAAAACCAATTTTATTTATTTTAAATCGTTCTCTGAATTTAAATCTCGTTGGTCGTTTAAAGCCCCTATGCATGGCAGAGGGGTATTTTTACTCTTAGAGCTGTGTGATCAGAGGGTGGGGGTGTTGAAACAAATGAAACAATCTCACGCACGATATTACCTTAATCAAACAAGCCATGGGGACATTGAATTGCTTTACTCTTATGATAGGGATGAGAGTGTGTACCGGGGTGGGTTAATAAATGATAATTTTTTACTTACTGTCAATTTTTTTAATTTTATTTTGATAAAAATAAGATCTTTTATTAATAAATATTTCTGCCATATAACGTAATATTATTTTAAACAAATTTACGGTCTTACACGTTTGCATTCGGGCCATAAATTAGGATTTAATACAAAGTTTCCCACTAACTTAGAACATCCTAAAAAATGGGATTACTACAAAACAATCACATAAAAAAATACAAAACATCGACTGCTTTATAACTTTTTGTACAAAAAAATAAAACATTTACCGCTTTTTTAGTTTTAAAAAATATTATTTGGGCTTCTGCTAAATATATTCTTATTGGTTCAAAATCCAAGGTATAGACTGCTGGAAAACGGCCGATCCATTGACCCTTACGAATTTTTATTGTATATTTAAATTTCAATTTTAGTTACTAAGAAAAAAACAACAAAAATGTAGAAACTCATCCTTATGTTTAGGAAAAGTGTACTGGCGCTCTGTATTTTTGTTGAGATGGGGGATATTTTCAATAAAATTTAGTTTTAATAACACTGAAATCTTGGACTTCCATTGTGTTTATTTGTTATTTGTTACACAACGTTTCGGTTAGTAATGTATCTTTAACCGTTTTCAAGTGATAACTAAAAACTATTCTTAAAAGCTACGACTTTTATACTATCCCTTGTTCACCGAAGCTTGACCGACTTTTTACGGTTCAGCAACGGCTGCCAGATATTTGAAATATCGATGCTAGGCTTGCCAAATACATTTTGGTTATTTACAATTATTACAGCTTTTTTAAATTTTCTTTTCTTCCAGTGGGTTTCTTTATGAATAGTTTTTGCTTCCGACCATTGTATGCGGTGTTGTTTTGACCAAGCGTTTTCGGCAATTCCTGATTTCGACGTTTTACCTCGTTCCGTATGTTTTTTGTGTTCTTTGACTCCAACTTCGAGTGCTCTTTTTGTTTGTATACCTCACCACATTTGCAGGAAATTTGGTAGATACAGTAATTATTTGAAACACCGTTGTCTGGTCTCGTCTTAGTAAGAATGCTTCTTAGAGTAGTTTGTGATTTTAAAGCCGTTTTAATATTAGACTAATTCGCGATTTTGCGGATCTTTTTCGAAGTTCCTTTGATATATGGAATTGTTATAAATATTTGGTCACGTGGAGTCTCGTTTAAGTTAGAGCTTTTTGTCTTATATTGATATTTTTCGATCTTTTCCTTTACCAGTCTCTCACTATATCCGTTCTGCTTAAGATCCCTAGTTATATTACTTATTTCCTCTTGCAGGGATTCCTTACTGTTACATAAGGTCACTGCACGATTGTATAGAGTTCCTGAGAGACTCCCTGTTTCGTTTCGTTAGAGTGATTAGAATTCTGGTGTAAATATTGTCCAGTGTGTGTAGGTTTTCTGTATACTGAGGTTTTTAGTTGTCCATTATTTCGTTTGACTAGAATGTCGAGAA
This sequence comes from Listronotus oregonensis, assembly GCA_019359885.1. Classification (NCBI taxonomy): domain Eukaryota; kingdom Metazoa; phylum Arthropoda; class Insecta; order Coleoptera; family Curculionidae; genus Listronotus; species Listronotus oregonensis. The sequence continues at coordinate 3,967 of JAHBCN010010869.1, read as the reverse complement.
AAGGTAGGGCCGAATTTTGCTCCTTCTCCATTATAAATTTAATACAAGGTCGGAGGCAAATTAGATGTTCTAGTCAAACGAAATAATGGACAACTACAACCCCCAATATAACTACGTCAGTTTTTTTATGAAATTTTTTGTAGCCCTTTTAGATTTTGAGATCTAACGATTTAAATTGAAAATAAAAACGCAAATATCTTAAAAACTAAAAGAGTTACAAACAAATGTAATAAATAAAAAATATGCCTTTTAGTGAGCTCTATAAAAAAATTATACACATTTTTAATTAAATAAGTAATAAAGAAGATATACTCAAAAAAGTGATTTTGGCCATTAAAAATTTCGCTAATAACAATATTTTTTGGTAAAAGTAAGTATACCAGCTCCAATCCATCTAAAAATTAATTCAAAATATTTTATTCATTAAATGAAACAAACTAATACACATGTGCCTCGAGGCAATGGGGTATAAACTGGTGACACGGACATTTTATTTATTTTTTTTGGCCAACTGTACACATTCCGATCCACTTAAAACTTTTACTAAAATAAAATTTAAACTTCATTTAAATGAAAAAAATAAATAAAAAGTGCGTCCTCTATCTGGGAGTCATTTACTAACATTTCTCGATCTTCTATGCTACTATGTGTATAGCTCATCGTTTAAATATTTTTTATATTGATTTAAATAATAATATTTATAATTTATAAAGACAGTTACTAGTTTAAAATGATCTGGAGAAAATGTTAATCATATTTTTAACATTAAAACATTTTTTTATAGTTTTTTTTTCAGTTAAATTAATGTTTAAACTTTAATTTGATTATATTTTAAAGTAGTAAATAAATGGGTAAATACCATAATTAAAATAAGAATGGCTTTAAGCCTAAAAAAAGTAGAGAGCTTAATAAGAGAAATGTTTTAAAAGTTTAATGCTAAATAAACTATAAAAATATTTTTTATGATGGTAAAAATATAATTATAATTTTCCCAAGATCATTCTGAACGAGTAACTGTCTATAAATTATTCAGAATAACATTTAAATCGATATTAAAAATATTTAAACGATGAGCTATACACATATAGTAGCATTGAAAATGTTAAGCGTTCTGTCAGGTATATAACACACAGAAAAGGAGGCACTTAATATTATTTTTTTTTAATTAAATAAAGATTAAATTTTATTTTAATTTAAGTTTCAAGTAGATCGAAATGGGTACAGTTATTGGACCAAAAAAATTAAATAAAATATCCCTGCCACCAGGTTATTCCTCATTGCCTCGGGACACATTAGTTAGTGTATTAGTTTGTTTTATTCAATAAATAGAACATTTTGAATTAATTTTTAGATGGATCAAAGCTGGTATACTTCCTTGTACCAAAAAAATATTGTTATTAGCGAAATTTTTAATGGTCAAAATCACTTGTTTGGTAATATCTCCTTTAATACTTATTTTTTAAAAATCTGTATATAACCTTTTTTATAGAACTTACTAAAAGGCATATTTTTTGTTATTTACATTTTCTCGTAACTCTTTTAGTTTTTGAGATATTTGCGTTTTTATTTTAAATTTAAATCGGTAATATCTCAAAAACTAAATGGGCTGAAGAAAAATTCATAAAAAAAACTTACGTAATTTTATTAGACCATCAATTTTGATTATATACCTTTTTCCAAAGTCAAAAGTTTTCAAGTTATATTAAAAAACCGTTTTTTCACGATTTTTTTTAAGGTAAAAAAAATGCAATTGAACCCGCTAAGCTGAGGCAGCAGTGCGGCTTTGAATTGACTATTGTTCATAGTAATATAAAAAAAAATGTTTTATGTGGTTCTCTTATAGGCTTGGTTTTTTGCGGTGGCCTCCCGGACTATATCTTTTACTTTTACTTTTGAAGCAAATACTTAATTTTTATAAATATGGCCTATTGTATAGACTTAGCTATTACTCTTTTTAGAATAGACTATAGACGTTAGTTTAACGTTAAAATATTTTGAATTACTCTCGTAAAGAGTAAACCTCCGTACGTGGCATTTCACCCGCCACAAATGACCGAAAGCGAGAAACCACCCCTTCGATTTCTGAGTGACTCATGCTGTTCAGGGATTCCTGCAGGGAATCCCCGTGTTCATTTCTGCAGTGTAATCCCGCTGATTCCAGCTGACAACATTGTTGCATTGCAATATTGAAATTGCTTTACATACGTTGAGTCGTTCGCTGGTTATGATAAGGGGAGGAAAATAAAATATGCCGGAATTCATTACTGCTGGTTATTGTACTTTGTTTTATTGAATTCATTTCGTACTTTAAAAATTTTTTAGTGTTGGAATTATTTATTTTTCTATAAAGTACTGAGTTATCCAAGGAGGACTAGACTGGACCATATATTTAAAAAATATATAAAATAGGTATCGTGTGTATTTGTTCCACCATATTCCTAAACAATAATTAAGAAAATGAACCAAATTGAAACAAAAGAGATATGATACAAAATTAACATTTTTTTAATGTGATGCCTTATTTATGGGTTTGATATTAAAAACGTGTCATTTTTGCAACATTTTGGTAAAAAGGATTTTGTATTCATTTTTAGTTACATCAGATTTAATTTAGTCTTTACGAGAAATTGTACCGATTTAAATTTTAATAAAATAAAACAACAATAAATATCTGAAATGCCAAAACACAAAAAGACATGATTTTGTTAAAGTCTGGCGTTTTGTGCTAATTACAACGAAATATTTCCTGAAAGATTAACAATATTACTTTAAAGGCCGAGTGATGGACGCGTTGTTAAAGTTGGCAATGCACTTAACAATAGATTACATTTAACAAAGAGGTAAAAATAAACACTCTTGGCAACAGGGTATAACCTAAATGTTAACTTTTTGTCAAATAATAATTTAGTTCGGGATTTTGCATTCAAAATAAAATACACATATTTGAAAAAACTTAAAAAAATAATTGCTTTGCACCTTGCAGCGAATATGAAAAAATTGGTTCGACACTTCAACAAAGTAATTTTATAAATTTTCTTTAAAAACAAGCAACACAATAGATAGCTTAAATCACCAATACTGCGGAACCTCTTTAAATTTGGATTTTTAAAAGATTCTCTAATGTAATTCATGCCTACTAAATTTTATTGATACATGCCGGTAGGTAGATTCATCCAGAGAAGATACAATATTTGCTTTATTTTTCTTGAAAATAATTGTTTTTATTGAATACATATTGGTAAAACTATTTATTTACAAAAATTGTATTACTTACTGCTCTTAAATATTCATCTATTCTTTTAAAACAAATGATTTCAATATTTCATATAATTTCATGTAGGATTACTACTATAAACTAACCTCTTTCATAAGTTAAAAGTTAATGCCGTTTAAAGTATAATGCGGCTAAAAATCACGTTAGAGCCCATGTGTATAGGTCCGATGCGCCGCAATGTCTTTGTCGAAATCCAAGTTAAACTCACCCTAGGGTGTAAAACTTGATCTAAGAACTTTTGTATCGCAATGAAAAGTGTTTCTGGTTTTAGAAACAGCGCATATACGTATAATAATTTTTACACGCACGCTAGATGAGATAGGGTTTGGAGTAGCTCAAGAGCGTGTTGTACGATTTCACATATTAATTGCCCTTTATCATTGTTAAACTGTTCAGAGCACACCAAACTCTGCGAAAAAATTTTCGTCAGCAGAAAAGAAAAATAATAAGAATGCAACATTTTCCCCTCGCTCTACGTGCTGAGTCGGCATATACTATTCTCCGCCGACTAATCAACACGAAAACCAAGAAAGAACAGGTGTACTTTTATTCGTCTTTTCCTCTTACGCACACTGTAAGACTTGATCGGACATGTGGCTTGGCAAAATCATGATATTTAGATATGCAAGCTGAAAACAATAGGACAGTTAGCGCCTAAATAATTAAATAAAAACATTTTGCAGCCTTACGATG
>JAHBCN010010868.1:2500-30458 GCA_019359885.1 Listronotus oregonensis | reverse complement strand
CCCTTAAAAATAAGACTTCGTTTCATAGACGGATCCATTTTCATAAAGATATCACAAAGTTCATTTGCGATTTTTAAACCTTCACTAAGATTTTTCAAATTAAATGTTACTTTTCCCGTGCTTGTTAAAGCCTCTTTTTTCAATAGGCTGTGAATTTAACATTTCACAACAACACAAGTCGGTTTCAGTCAAATCTTCATCTTGCGATTTAAGCAACTTCTTTATGTCACTTGATTCCACCTGTCCCTATTCCATTCGCAATTTCGGCTATTAGTTCATTTGACGATGCGTTTACAATGATATTCGGATGGATACCTACATATTGGAATCCTTTTTATCAATGTGTATGTACCGATGTACCGATTTAAATAAAGAAATCTTTGGCCGCGCATATAGGAATTGAGTCGCATTTTTTTAATCCGCGAATAGTGAAAACGCGAATGATGAAAGAGCAAAGAAGGAACTTTGACTGTACTACGCCTGCAGCACAAGTTGACGGTACACAATCAGTTGGATAGGTGACATACCTACTTACATAGAGGTAATATAACGTCTAGATTTCACCACGTAGATTAGTCATTAATTTCAAATATTGCAGGTATATGTAAACAGCAGACGGAAATTTAAGCAGGCTGGACCATTTTAACTTAGTAAAATTATTAAATATTAACTAAAAAAGTTCACACATCAAGGGGTACAATTAACAAACTGCAAGGTAAGCAACTTCGGTCGTGGGTAGTAGTAGGATGACCATAGACAAACACCGCATTGTGTTGTGGTTCAAATTTCAGGTTAAGCTGTATGTCCGTCTGAATGACAATATATAGGTATAAACAGAGATAATGTTAAATTCAGCAATATAAAGTACATACAAAAAAAAAAAAAAAATCAGCAACAAAAATTTGAAAATTAAAAACAGTTTTGTAATTTTTTTCAATTGATTTTAATAAATAAATAAAAATGAATCATTAAAAACGTGGTAGGAAAAAAATACGTACAATTCTTTAAACAGATTTTTATTAACAAAACTTACATTTTAGTAAAAAAATATTTTTATTATTCTATGTGATCCTAATAAGTAGGAACACCATATACGGCATGTGGTACAATTACTTTAGGTGCTGGTGTGCTTGGAACACCGTATTCATTATGAGGCATGTGTGGTACGCCATATTCACTCTGAGGCACTTTTGGTACTTCAACGTGAGGAATGTAATAGTCATACTGAGTTTCTACTGGTTTGCTTTTGTAGGTAGGAACACCGTATTCATCATGGGGCTTATAAGGTAGACTTGGAACACCATATTCATCATGTGGCTTGGTTGGTACACCGTATTCACTATGGGGTACTTTTGGGACAACATGAGGAATGTAGTAGTCGTAGTGCGTTTCAACTGGTTTAACTTCAGTTTTGGGTACACCGTATTCATCATGAGGTTTTACTGGAACACCATATTCATCATGAGGCTTAACTGGCGCAACTGGTACACCGTATTCATCATGAGGCTTGACTGGTGCAGTTGGTAGACCGTATTCACTATGGGGTACTTTTGGTACTTCAACGTGGGGAATGTAAAAGTCATAGTGAGTTTCAACAGGTTTGATGTTGTGGTTGGGTACACCATATTCTTCATGTGGTTTGGTTACTGGTACACCATACTCTTCGTGGATCTTAGGAAGACCATAAGAATCATAGGGAACTTGGATAATTTTAGTTGGCTCTATAGGAAGAATTTCCTTAGGCACATCGATATCCTTAAGGTATTGTAATGGTACCCCATATTCATCATGAGGTTTTGGGGCGTAAAGACCATAAGAGGCAGCAATGGTTACAGTTAAAATTAGTATCTTCTAAAATAAAAAGAAAATTTTTTAACAAAGCATATTCTAACCTTAAATATCTTAAAAAAAATATAAAAAAGTAAAATGTTTTACATAAAAATTGCAATTACTTACGCGTTCCATGTTTATTGTTTTGCACGACCTGCTGCTATGAAAAACATTTAGGGAAATACCTATTTTATACTTTTTGGCACCTCATTATCTGTTTATTATTTATTTAATGAGCTTGCTAATCGCTTTATCAAGAAAGTAATAATTAGCAGGTAAAAGTAAGCAGCATTGAGTTATGTTTTAGTTCAATTAAATTAAAATTAAAAGTCTTTAAAAATAACTTCATGACACTTTTCTTTTATATCTTTAAATTTATCTCAAGTTTTCTTTTATGAAACTATGTATTCTCAAGAGTAAATATATTGCGACTTCTTAAATTATGTTGTAAACTGTAAGAAGAGGCATCCCTTTTAAATTTCTGTTTAATTTGTATTTATTTGCCAAAATAGGCAAGTCAAATTCTGTACGAACGGCACTGGTGTAAATAAAAAAAATATGGTACACTAATAAATGTTTCTTGATACATAGTACATTTATGCCAAATTTCATTAAAATATTTAAAGTGGTATTACAGATATTAATGATAAAAGATTTATTTTTAAAAATTTTACCACCCCGTATCTCAAAAGTTAAGACGTTAAAGACATAAGTTCATATAAAGTTTTCTTCTTAAAATGAGCCCAAAACTTGCTTCCCTTAATATTGACGTACAATTAGAAAATACATGTAAAAAATTACCAACCATGATGTTTTATTTCTCGGAAACAGTTGATTTTATCGATGTCAATCAAGAATACCTTTTCTTTAGTTTAAGGTTAAAGCTATCCAAAAATAATATTGTTAAGCCTTCATCATATAGGCTTTTAAAAAAATTGCTATTATTGTGTCAGAGCTAGTCCGTTTTTAACAAACTAAATAAGCCAAAAATGGTTTAATGGGTTTATTTTAGGAAGACTTATCTAGTAACCATCATATTGAAAAAATAATAAATTACGCCTAGTGTTTTAAAAGCTATTTAAACAAAAACGATTTCCAGGGGCGTCCGTTATGTACCTGTATCTCCGTAGGGAAGGCTTGTAGGAAAAAAGTTTATGGGAACTTGTATTAATATTTTTAGGTTTTCTATTAGATTTCGAAAGATTGCCCACATATTCTGGGACACCCTGTATATGAAAAAACACGGGTGGGGTGCATTTACTATATCCGCTTGATATTATAAGGGTTAACAAAGGGCTTGCGAAGGCTGTACTTACATAGAAATGCATTTTCTTCGTAAGTTGTGCCGTTTTCGAGTAAAAAAATACATGTCGGCAGTACAAATTCAGAATTTTCTTCGGTAAATTATAATATTTAACTAATTCATAACTGAAATCATTATAAAGAATAAAACATGTACACGTTTTATTCTTTATAATGACACATAATTTATTCTGGCAGGATTTATTATTTTTTTAAATTTAACAATTAATTTCGTAAATTTTTCGAAAAAATAAGAACGTTGAGATTTTTGGTTTAAAAAAAAAATAAATATTCTTTATATTAAGAAACAGTTAAAATATATGTGGTGAAATAATTTGCTTTTATAATTTTTCAAAATATTTTCATAAAGAATTTGATAAAGAATGCTAAAATGAGTACATAATACTTTTATGTTTTCCTTTAGGCGTCTATTACGTAAAGTAGAATTTACACTTCTCGTTAATTATTATTTCATTAAAAAAAATAGTAAAACCACTTTAAAACGTAAAGTACGACGACAATTTTACCTTGAAATGAATAACTAGACCAAGTAAAGGGCGATGACGGAGAGATAGCAATGGTATCTAAGTGGTTTTTTTGCAGGCATTAATATTTAATACGCTGTTTTTGACAAGATTAATAATTCAGCCTTTGTAGAGAAGCCTAATAAATTCCATATAGTATAATAACGTGCTTATCAAAATAACTGCATATTCAGACACTACTATACTTTGAAAAAAAATAGTAACAGGTCAATTCTTTAGTCTCAACTGAAAAATGTCGCAATCGACAAATCTCGCAAATGAATCTTGATTACCGGTTTTGCTCACATTCTATAGTGTTATGCAAGTTTTAATCTCGAATTCTGAATTTTGTCGAGTGGTAAAACCTGGCAACAGTCTAACGGCCGAGTGATGATCGCGTTGTTAAATTTAGCAATGGACTTAGCAATTGTTAAAAGTAACAACGGTTTAGAATGTTTAACAAAATGTCAGATTTTGACAGGTTGCCTACTAAAAGCATTGAATAACACTGACAATGACGTTTTGTTAAACATTCTAATCCGTTGTTAACTTTTAACAATTGCTAAGTCCATTGCTAAATTTAAAAACGCGATCAACACTCGGCCGTTAATGTGTGGATTACACAGCTACACAAAAAAAGTCCTGATCCTGGGTAGTGACATTGGTATCCTTATGAATTTTTCAACGCTTTGGCGACGAAGTCAAATTTTTCCAGGATCCTTAGATTTTGGCCCAGTATCCCCCAGCACCCCTCAAAGAGTTAAATTTCTAGATTCTTTAAATATTTAAAATAGGTATCTTATCCTGCGTTTTTGGTATGCTAAAAATAAATTTAAAGTCAGAATTTACTTATCACCCATATGTTTCACCTCAGCAGCCTCCTAGAACCTTCCAAAGGAACCAAATTTTACAATGAATGGAAGTTGAAAGTAAATATGTTAACCTACGTTTTTTAATGTCATAGAAACAAAAATAAAGTCAGAATTTACTTACTGCCCATATATTTCACCCCAGCAACCCCCTGAAACCCCCAATCTCCGCCACAAAGGGTAACATTTCAGAATGTATAGAAATTTAAAGTAAATATCTTATCCTACGTTTCTTGGTGTGCTAAAACCGAATTTGAAGTTAGAATTTACCTATTGCCCGATTTCACCTCTGCAACCCTCTAGAACCTCGAAATTTCCCTCTGATTAAGTGTTTTTCTTGCATTTGACTATTGTCATGACAAAAAATAATTTCCATATATTGTGAAATTTTAACCCTTTGGGGGGAGAGTGGAGGTTCTGGGGGGTTGCTGGGATGATAATTAATTAATGGGTAAATTCTAACTTTATATTCGTTTTTGGCACACCAAAAAATGTAGGATAATATATTCACCTTAAATTTCCATTCATGGGAAAAATTTGGACCCTTTGGGGAGAGACTGGAGTTCTGGGGGGTTGCTGGGGTAAAATTTATGGGTACTAGGTAAATTATAACTTCATACTAGTTTTGGGTTCACCAAAAACGTAGGATAATATATTTACTTTGAATTTCCATATATTGTGAAATTTTGTCCTTCTGGGGGCTTCTAGGAGGCTGCTGGCGTGAAATATAAGGGTGATAGGTAAATTCCGAATTCAAATTTTTTTTATACCAAAAAACGTGAAATTTATTTTTTTTTTTTTAAATTTTCATAGAATATAGAAATTTAACATTTTGGGGGGTGCTAGGGTAAAATCTAAGGGTTCTGGGCAAATTCTGATTTTGGATTCGAATTCAGCGTCGAAAAAACATAGGGATACCAATGTCAGTACCCAGGATCACAACTTATTTGTGTATTTCAAAATCAAGAGATGTTTTTAAAATGAAAAATGAACGAACTGTTATAAAAAATAGACCACAATATTGTGGTGGAGCTCAGAAAGATAAATTAGTAGAGTTGGTCAAAGTTGATAAAAATTTCTTAACGTTCTTGATATTTACAAACACCGAAAAGAAGTGGATTAATATTGCCTTAAAAAAATTCTTGGCGGGGGGAAAACCTGGAAGCTACGGCGAAATAATAAAATATAATAAAATGTAATATCTTTAATACTGTATAGACAACAGTATTACTAAATATAGGGAAAAAATTATTTACAATAACAGGGTATTTATGCTAGTTTGGGACATAACGACATAAACGTGTGACAGACCAGATGATTCTCCAATAATCATTTAACAAAAACTTTGAGAAAAAAATTCCAAATTAAAGTAAGTAGCAGCAACCCCATCTCTATATCATCTGGTATACAGATAGTTTCAAAACCGAGCAGGGAACTGTAGCGGGCGTGTACAGGGTGTCCCAAACTGGACGCGTTCTTATGGGAACAACCCTTATTTGAAGGGATAGAAAAAAATTAACCAAGGTGTCCGGAGCTCAAATTTAACAAGAAAACTACTGGCGCTAACAAAACTTTGCTATCTCTTATCGTTTGGCCACTAGAGGGCGTTTCTCGAATTTCGTCGATCTTTTAAATGCCCCATAACTTTCTTATTAATAAAGATAATTAATTTTGATAAAAACTTTCTAAAGGCACTTTTTTTCGTAGAATTCATTGCGATAGGCATATTTTTTACAGGGCGTTTAGATTTTCGTGCACCACCCCAAAATCAATTTTTTTATATGGACCATTTTTTTATATGGATATTATAAGATTTTTAAAAAGCTGGTAAAATTTCCTAAATTTTGATGTATCACTTGTTATGTCTATCTTAAAACCATTAGCAGTATTACGATTTAAAAATTAAAATAATGTGCCTACAGAAATCAACATTGCCATGACTAATAAAATGACATATGATGCTAACATGTTATGATTAAAGCCACATATTTAAAGTTGCTACGTAAAAAAGCAGTAAGCCGTGCATATGATTTTTTGTTTTAAAATTTTAACAGCTTCTGAATAGTTGAGAATTGACAGTGGTACTTGATATTGTTAAATATTTTGGTATTTTTAGTAGAAAAAAAGTAATTTAAATAAGGTTTTAAGAAAGGTTTTTGAAAAGTGTTAAAAAAATGTATGAAAATTTTGAAAAGTTCAACATGCTTGAATGTTACATAGAAAGCAACAAAAATGCTCAGGCGGCAAGAAACTTGTATTTTCAAAGATATCCCGAACGGCAGCAGCCATCCAGGGATGTATTTGCTAGACTTGCCCATAATCTTCAAAATTTTGGCTCTTTTAACAAACCCAGAGCAAATTATGCTCAAAATCAAGAAATTCAAAACGAAAATGAAGTAAAAACTCTAACCGTATTGGGCGCTTTATATGAAAATAATGGTACAACTTTCACAAGAAAACTTGAAAGCAGAGACTGGCATATCCAGAAGCAAAAACCACAGGATTTTGAAAAAAAAATTAAGCCTTATCAAACCCGCAAAATCCATCATTTTCTCCCTGGGGATTTTGATCGAAGAACTCGTTTTTGTGAGTGGTTTTAAATAAAATACAAAATGAACCAAACTTTGCTTTGTATTTGGTCTAACGAGGCTTCGATTAGTAGTGCGGGCATATTTAATCGGTTTAATGTTTAATGATTACACTTGGTCCCAAGAAAATCCCCATGCGACTGTTCAAAACAGACAACAAGGAAGATTTAGTTCAATGTGTGGGTGGGAATTTTTAGAGGACAATTCATTGGACCCTACATTTATGATGAAGCGCTGAATTCTAGACAATATTTGGATATTTTAAGGAACCAGGTTAAACCATTCTTGAAAGATATTCCCATAAATCTGATACCCAGAGTCTTCTTCCAGCATGATGGTGCCCATGCGCATTGTGCAAGGACCATAAACGATTACCTTAATGTTCAGTTTGGTGAAAATTGGATGGGAAATCAAGGGCCCATACAATGGCCTGCCAGGTCACCGGACCTGACTCCCTTAGATTTTTTCTTTGGGGTAGAATTAGAGACCTTACTTATAAAAACAATAATTTTAATAGCCGGGAAGAATTAGAAAGGGCGTTGCGAGGTGCGTTTAACCGAGTTCAAAATATAGAACTTATTAATGCAGTTAATGCTGTTAAAAAGATGTAGAATTTGCGTACAACAAAATGGGAGACAATTTGAACATTTGTGTTTATTAATTATCGTTAATTAAATTCCATAAAATTTTATATTAGGATAAGGTTATGTTATATGTTTTTTTGTTAATATTGTTGGTTTGTTGTTGTCATTTGTGTTTTAGATAATTATTAATTTAATATATTAACTATGAGTAATCTTATCATAAAACTTTAGATTTGTTGTTTTAATCATAACATGTTCGCATCCTATGTCATTTTATTAGTCATGGCAACGTTGATTTCTGTAGGCACATTATTTTAATTTTTAAATCGTAATACTGCTAATGGTTTTTAAGATAAACATAACAAGTAATACATCAAAATTTAGGAAATTTAACCAGCTTTTCAAAATCTTATAATATATAGGGTGGTCCATATAAAAATTATTTTGGGGTGGTGCACGAAAATCTAAACGCCCTGTAAAAAATCTTATCGCAAAAAATCTTACGAAAAAAGTCCTTAAGAAAGTTTTTATCAAAATTAATTATCTTTATTAATAAGAAAGTTATGGGGCATTTAAAAATCGACGAAATTCGAGAAACGCCTCTAGTGGCCAAACGATAAGAGATAGCAAAGTTTTGTTAGCGCCAGTAGTTTTCTCATTAAATTTGAGCTCCGGACACCTTGGTTAATTTTTTTCTATCCATTCAAATAAGGGTTGTTCCCATAAGAACGCGTCCAGTTTGGGACACCCTGTACAGTGGAATAAGGAATTTACAATTCTCATTCACTAGAAACCCAGTTCTGTATTTTAAACAGAAATATATGCTTTACTGCACTGTGTAAAAGCAAAAAGCAGAAGGGCCAACCAGATCTGCACAAATAGCCAGGCGTCAGGGCACTAGTCAACCCCAAGGAAATGTCTAAGCTGACATGCGAATGCCAAAGAGAACTGGAAGTCCTGGGAGAACGCAACAGGGTAACTTTCCTGTGGGTACCAGGACATTCGGAAATAGAAGGAAACGAAAAAGCGGATGACCTAGCGAGACAGGGATCATTCACACCATACTTTGGACCAGAACCTGCCCTTGGAGTGACCACAACCACAGCACGAGGGCAAACCAGGAAGCCTCAGTAGAATAAGACATGAAAAAGGCTTCATAAAAGGCCCATCCAAAAGAACAAAGGAAGAGCTACTGACTCTCGGACAAAGTAGGAAAATACTTTGCATACCAGTAGGGCTGCTAACAGGGCACGATAACACAAAAATATCCTAACCTGCATCTGCCCCTATTGGTACATTTTCAGCATTAATGACAGAAAATATTGATAAATGATTACATTCCTAATGATCGGTCTACAAAAAATTAAAGAACCCGCATTGTTTATTATTTATGAACTAACGATACACAATATGAGCAAATGTAATCAGAATTGCAACTTAGAGAAAAAAATCTGCCCGTTTTAAGAAAAATAAAGCAAAAACCTAAACGTCGTTGTTTGAAAAGGCAGTGGAGCAATAAGTACTTGCTATCTCACAAAATAATTGCGGCTGAATTATAGATTCCACGCTTACGAATAGCAAAGATATAATTTGCTTGATGGTTATGTAGAGTTGTCTTAATAAGGCCATTGAACAAAAAGAACACGACGTCCGGGTAATTTTATACTGCTAAATCGCTGGTGTGGTTTTAAACAAGGCGTTATATTAAAACGTGTTTTATTTTTTTTTATTTTGGATGATTCAAACGCGTATTCAATGAAGATAAATTATAAAATTTAATAAACATTTTTGATTTATGTATCCCACTTTAGATCCGCATTAGAAACGACCTTTACCCATCTGCCTACCGGATAATAATATTTTTTAAATAAATATAATTTCTAAGCTTAAGTGTAATGGGCTGTCCAAAAAAGTATGGTCAAGGCTACAATTAGTAAAATTAAAAAAATCTTGATACTTCCTGTATATATCAATCCTTATGCTGCAAGACAGTACTAATATACCACTAAATCACTTTCTCTTAAATTTTATTAAAAGCATTTAAAAATTTTAAAAACTGTAAATAAATTCCCATAATGTTCATATTAATAAAACAATTTTAAAATTTATAAAACAATTAATATTTTAATATATATATATATATATATATATATATATATATATATATATATATATATATATATATATATATATATATATATATATATATATATATATATATATATATATATATATATATATATATATATATATATATATATATATATATATATATACATTAGCATGTATATTTTACTACTTTTTTCTTTTAAACTTATATATAAAACTCAACGAACTTAAGGGAATTAGAATTAACGCAACGCCAGTTTGTAGGCAGGGTGTTTGGTATAGTGATCTGTGTGTTTGTTTTGGAAAAAGGTAAACAAATTGCCAGATCTCAAAAACCAAAATCAAGAAATTACCTTGAAAATGTAATAAAATTATTCAAAAATATTGTTTTTTTTGTTAATATAGGCAACATCGATTTAAATATAAACATTTATTAATATGACAGTTCCAAGCACCGACAACAAGGTTATTTTTGACAGCTGCTGGATTCGTTTAATAAAAAAATAAAAGTCAATCAGGTGTTATACGGCACTTCGATGTCATTTTATCTCTTTCTAGTAGGTTGTATTATTCAATAACACGTTTTGTAAACTGACTTGATCAACAGCAACCGAATTGAGCATTTTAAGTAAATGTCATATCTGTCTGTCACTTCAGATGATAAACAAAAATAGTTTTTCGGCTTTAAAAATAATTTTTAACAATAAAGAATTATCGATTTATAAAAATGTAATTTATGGTGCAATGCCATAAACATTGAAAAAGTTATTATTTCCGGAGTTATGTTATTTAGTGTCTTTAATCAATGTTGCCGGTGTAGTGTGTTTACAAGAACTATCCCTTCTTGCCCCCCTGAATATATTAATGCCAAACAAGGTTTGTTTACTTTATTTCTATTCAAGAATTCGTTGATTAAACAAGCTATCTAGGAATGGCCGCGCCCTTGGCCAGGCTTAAGCAACATTTGCGCCCCCCACTCATCGGAGGATTTGAAGTGTATGGAATACCGCCCAATAAACACGGAGAGTCAGGGGGTGCAAGGTTTAAAGTTTTTGACACCGAGAATTTCGTTTCTTTAAAATACCAATTTTGGGGTGGAATTTGTGTCAAATTCTATATTTTCTTTAAATGAAAATATTAGCCTATTATTTGAAAGAGACATGATTTACACAAAACAACTGTTTGTAACTGACTGGAAGAAGTGGAATGTAAATTAACTATAAATCCTTATTTGTAGATGATTAAACTTAGAATACATTTTCTCAACAAAAAAATCGTAGGTACAAAAATACTGTGCTTCGCAGCCTTACTAAAACCTAACCCTTATACTTAAATAAACTAAATAATATGCAACAAAATATTTGATTTAGAGTATATGACACATCAGAATAAAACTAATTAATTTTTGGTAACTATTGGTAAAAAAAAGAACCTGCCTCCAATTTATAAAATACCATTTTATCCGCAGCTAAAATATTTAAAAATTCAAGGAGTTACATTCTCGCTGTAGATATTAGGATAAATTGATATATTATTAATAATTTATACATTTTTTCAGTTAAATAGATTAAAAATAATTAATTTAAGGATCTAAGTTCAAAATTTGTTATAAAATTGTTCTGTTGTAATTTATTTATTTATATTAATTTTGTCAATAAAAAATAATAATAATATGACTACGGTACTGACAACTGATTTTTTTAATGGCCGATTTTGCGCCCCCCAGGTAGCTGCGCCCTTGGCGGGCGCCCATCTTGCCACCGCCTAAATACGGCCCTGAGCTTGGCTACTCTGATTCTTCACTGATTTTTTCAGGCACCCCTCTTTTACTCGGTTTGCATTTAAATAATCTACATTTAAGTTCAAAATTTATTTGGTAAGCAGATTTTTGCAAATTACAATATTCACTGACCTGTTCATACCTGGCAACCCAATAGTTATGACCAGAAAAAGCTAATTAACCCAAAAGTTTACATATCTTTCTAAATATTATTTATTTTTTTAATAAGCCGATTGATACAAGTATTTAAGTAAGTAAAAGTCAGTTATTATGGTATACTTCGTCTCAAAATAAGATAGACTGACTTTCAGCAAAGATAATACTACTACGAATAGATGGTTCATTTAAATGGGGCGTTTTGAATCAGTTCGAAGATATCAATAGCTTCCGTAAATGCGAATAAAATTAAGTCGGTAACCCTGCCCCAGCGAAACAAACCGTGCGACATTGCTAATGTCTGTCGCTTGTACCTTATTCAGAACACTAAGTAGCGAAAGCGGGCGGCCAACCAGTCTTTCAAAGTGGCCGATAATCGCCCCTTTGTGGCGCTGAAGGCCTAGGGGAGGGGGCGGTAAGGGGGCCAGAAAGAATTGGGGGGGCGCTGATGTGATTTGTAACTTCAGCTACTTCATATTTTAAAATACACTAAAATTAAAATCTTCCTACTACACAACATCCATTTATTAGTTCATAGTTGTATTATATTTTATTGTAAAAATATAATAAATATTTATTATTTTTAATGCGTTCACAACGCTATTTATATCTTAAGATATTTAGTAATAGGTATTAAACACTGAAAAATATTCGTGTCTTCAAGTGTCGCAGGTGAGGTTTCCACCTCCAAAGACACGTATTAAAAAAAGGTATATCTATTGCTGCGGCCAAGCTGAGCACTTGCCGAACGCGGTATTTTTTATGTACCTAATCTAGTAAAGATAAAAAAATAAAAATTGGAATTAGAGGGTTCAATTATAATTCACGTTTGCCGCGAACAAATATTTGTCAAATCCTGTATTGTAGTCCGACAACGTTCCTGTGGTCCGTGTTTGCAGAATGCAGGTGCAGGGAGAGACAAATCCCAAATACACAGCCGCGGCTTGCGACCAGCCCGCGACTGACGTGACGTTTCGCCGCACGCACGCATCGCACACGGTCGCCCTCCTGCCACTCCCGCTACCCCGATACTCTTAATATTGTGAAGTTTTATTACTATTGCTCAATGTTGATTACTGTTAATTTTAAAAAAGATTCTTCTAATATTGTAAAGTTGCATTATTATTGCTCTCTCTGGTAAGAAAAGTCTCGTTTAGAATATGGGTTTAATTAATCTCCAGGCGAAACTAATATGTCATTGAAATGATTAAAGGTAAAAAAATGGGGGGCGCTACAAAATAACTGATTTGCAAAGTAGGCGTTAGAAGAAATAAGTTTGGGAACCTCTGGGCTAAACGGATTGTGTTTATCTAGTCGCGTTTCATCACGCCAATAGTGTGCCTGCCGGCAGCACTGTTTAACTTTCTGTTCAAGGATAGCGCGCGAAAATTCTCGATGGACATCGGCTCGCGTTAGCCAAAGTCCATTAGGGGTATCAAAAATATAGCATTGAATGGTTCATCTTATCCGTAGTAGTATTATCTTGCTTTCAGATAAAAAATCAACATAAAACTTAGTGGGCATCCCTAGGTATTTGACTGGCTGACTATTAACAACTGTATTTCGTCATTAACTTTGTTGCTTTTATTTGCGGTCAAAAATTAAAATTTGGATTTTTAATTACAAAAATCATTATGAATCGGTTGTGTTTCGATCATTATAAAATTTTTATTATAAATTCAATGAAGAGTAGAATAATATAAAAAAATCTCCGATATGTCAGTTTTTGTGATTTTTAAAGGCCAAAAACAGTGGATCCCCACTTCTATATAATTACCATATACAGCGTGTCCTGGTAACTTCTTACCAAATGGGATTTTTTTTATTATTGAGTTAAAAAACAAAAAAATGCTCGGAAAAAAAATCTGCTTCGATAAAAAGTAATATTTTCGGGCAAAATGTTATTTTTAATGTATTTTATACAGGGAGGCTCAAAAATATAAACGTCTCAAATCTTTTTAAGTAAAAAACAAAGCATGTTCAGAAAAAATTCTGCTTTCTTAGAAAATGCGGAAAAGGTGTTGAAGAGAAAAACTTTTTTATTTTGATTTTATCGAAAAGCTACTCTTAATAAAAATTTTGCTACTTCTAAGAGTAAGATTGAGATAGAAACATTTAACATATTTTATACGGGTGTGCCTTAGGAAAATTGAAAACTTAAAATGATACATATAAAGTGCATTTATTTGATAAGATATGGAAATAAGTTGCCAGTTGTTCGTAAATTGTTGTAGTCTCCTTACCACTTTGAGTGTGGTATCTGTTTTACTTTTATTTATTTGTGATTAAATTTATTTTAATATCAATTTATAATCAAATTTTTGCTGTTAAGTAAGCATTTAAAGCTGACGATACTGCGGCTAATGAATTATAAAAGCCAAGTGTCAATAAAGCTTGTCACTATCAACGCCTACTAGTACAAAAATTTTAAATTAGTTAATTGATAATGAAATTTTAATTACAAATAAAAAAAGTGGGCCGATTTTAAAAATAAAAGTGGTATAAGAGACTACCTTTTACGTTTGAACAACTTTTTCTAGTAACTTATTTCCATATCTTTGCAAATAAATGCACTTTACTCTTGTACCATTTTAGGTTTTTTCAATTTTCTAAACACCGCGTATAAAATATGTTAAATATTTATCCCAATTCATTTCAAGAAGCAGCAAATTTTTTTATCTAAGTAACTTTTTTCAATAAAATTAAAATAAAGAAGTTTTTCCTACAAACACCTTTCCGTGGACACCAGTACGTCCACGGAAAAGGTGTTGGAATAGTAAAAACTTCTTTATTTTTAATTTTATCAAAAAAACTACTCTAAAAAAATTGCTACTTTTTAAAGTAAGATTGGGATAAAACATTTAACAAATTTTATATGCGGTACTTCAGAAATTGAAAACTTTAAATGGTTCAAGAGTAAAGTGCATTTATTTGAGAAGATATGGAAATAAGTTACTAGGAAAAGTTGTTCAAAAGTAAAAGATAGTTTTCTTATATCAATTTTCAAAAAAATTGGCCCACTTTTTATTAACTTGTGATAAAAATTATTTTAATAATAATTAACTTAACTAATTCCAAATTAACAACTCATTATTGTACTAGTAGGAGTTGATAGTGACAAGCCATTGACACTGCTTTTATAATTCATTAGCCGCAGTAACGTCAGCTTTAAATGCTTACTTAACAGCAAAAAATTTGACAAAATTGATATTAAAAATTTTGAAATTTTATAATAAAAATTTTTAAAAAAAAACTATTTTAAATTGCAATTACATTTTTTAAATTTAAAAAAATATTTTTACAAATTTTCTATCATTTCTACTGTTTTTTCCCCTAATTTCGCTAAATACAATAATGTTTTAAAAATCCTAATCTTAAAACATTTCTTGTAAATATCGATTTAATTTGCAATCCTATAGGGGTAAGTAAAAAAATTAAATTTTAGAAAGAGTAAAACTTTTTTTTTTAAAAATAAAAAAAATTTTATAATGAAAGTTGTTTGAAATTAAAAATCACATTTAAAAAGCATTTGCATTAAATTATAAAAAAAAAAATATTTTCAAACATCTTATCGAACAAGGAAATGTCAAGGGTTTATTGAATTAATTAATGTTTTACAAAAAATGTTTTACTTAGCATATAAAAATCAGTTTTTTAGGAAATTGGAACTTTTAAAAAAAAAAGTTTTTTTAGAAAATTTAAAAAAAAAAAATTCCCTATATTTTCCAAAATATTTTATATATATATATATATATATATATATATATATATATATATTAAATACATATATATATTATATTTATTGTATAATAATAATATATATATATATATATATATATATATATATAATATATATATATATATATATATATATATTATATATATATATATAATTATTTTTAATAAATTTTTTCCCTTTTTTTTTCAATTATTTTAAAAAGGGGGGTGGTTTTGGGAAACAACACGAAGATATATGTTTTGATGTTTTGATTGTTAAGGAGTCTTTTAAGGTTTTTCCTTTATTTTTTTTTGCATTTGAAAATTTAAGGGGCAAATTCTTGGTGCATAAAAGATCTATACCCCGGCTGAACAAGGGGCTCGTTTTTGGGAATACCCCAAAAAAGTTTTTTAATGAAACCATCCGAAATATAAAATATATCCCCAAATAGGGCAGTTTTACAAAGCGACAATATAAAATGCAAATTCGATGTACGCTTGGAATGTTGAAGGTGCGTTCTGGCCATCAAGAAAATTAACAATATTCCCAAAAGGGGAACTTTTCGGAACCTTTAAAAAATATCTTAAAATTTTTCAATATCCTAAATTACAAACCCTCAACTAAACAATTACCATGTCTATTATGCGAACCAGGCACCATTGTTTAAAACGACATTTTCCCAACCGAAATGGTAGGTATGCATGTGAACGTTAGAATAACTGTTCAAGTGACAAATGATAAAAAAGTTCGTTTTCTTGAGAGAAACCATGCATTCATTTATTCAAATATTTTTTTTTCATTCTTTAACTATGGGGCTATCCCCCTAATTGCATTTTTTTTTTTAATTAGTGTGGGTTGGTTTTGTGCTAAATAAAAAATAAGACTTTGGGGGGGGTTTTTTTTATTGCGGGAACTGTTTTAAAATTGACATCATTAATATTAACTTAAAAAAAAAAAATTCCCACAACAGAGCAAAAAGATGTTGGGTTCCATAAAGTTGTTTTCCAAAAAATAAAAATTTTTTTTTAACCCTTGTTCTTTAAAATTTTCCTGATCTATAGAAAAACCCCCCAACTAATGCTCTTCGCAGGGGTGGATTTACGCAAAGGCTGAGTCGCCTGAAGCCTAGGGCGGCAAATATTATGGGCTGCAAATTTAGGATTGACAAATACTAGGAATTTCCCCTTATAAATTTTATTATTTTTAGAATATATAATTAAATATTTTTACATAAATAATACATTAAAAATAATAAATACATAATAAAGTATCATTTAATAAATAATAAATTCAAAACAATCAATAAATAATTTATTCAGCAACATTTTGTTATATTTTTTATTCATAAATTATCTGAAGCTTTAAGTAACAAATCTCTTACTGACTAGATGTCGCTAAGGCGGTATGTACAAAAATGAATATGATTGGCTAGATTGGATTATTCCAGGGCCTATAGTATTACACCTTTATTTTGCCTACTTTAACATTAAAAAAATATATATTTGAAGTTATAAAAATCCCTAAAAATATAGCACTTCTAAAAAAATCCCATACCACTTTTTTCCCCCTAAATTTGGAAGGAAAACCCCTAAGTTGGCAACCCTGTATTGATGCTACATATTTATCTTTATTTAATAATATAAATACACTTTTTTTATTTCATGTTTTTTTGAACAAGTTTCCTTTGCTAAAATACTAGAAACATTCCAGTTTATTACGTTGTTGTTATCAAAGGCCTGTTAACAGATTTTTGATTTGTGAAATTCTGTGTTTTTAATGTATGTTTTATGTCCTTTTATGTTGGTTTTGTTTTTGTTACTTAAGATCTTTTAGTGTTTTAAATATTGAACGAATATTAAATTTATTACATAATCGTAGAATTTTATTTGATAACCCAGAAATTTATGGTAAAAATAGATTTGTAATGTATCTATTTTGATTTTGTCTTAAATTTGGTTGTTAAAATTTTGAAAAGCATTTTTTTATCCAATCAAGAATAATTATTTTGAACTAAAATATCTTTTAAAAATTCTATTTTGTTTTCTTTGTTTTAATCAGAACAAATTATTCTTATTCTACCTTGACCCCGAAACGAAGATTAGTGTTCTTTTAATTTTTGGGGGATTTTCTTTTTTTTGTTGCATGCGATCTGCAAGTTCATAGGGATCAATAGGGCTGAGCAGGCTCAGTTCGTTATACCCCGGTACCTGGACCGAAGTGGTCCCATTTTCTAAAAAGGTTTAAGGGGAGTAATCCCAAAAAACAAACATACCGAAAAATGAAATTATCGTATAACTTACGTAAAAAATCCAAACAAGTTAAAAATAATTTTATTGTTTAATGGAAAGAAACAATATTTTATTTTCGTGGGTAATGTTGCCAGTACTAAGAAAAAAAACAAACGTTGAAAAAGTGCGTATATTACTTTAATAAATCATAAAATACGAAGATCATTATTAGAATATCTGTGCCGATCTAAAACGTGTTGCACTACTTATAGAATTGCAAAGTGGCTACGCCAAATAATAAACATTAACATTGTGTTGTAAAAGAATAGCTGTCACGTAAAAACATTGTGCCCAGTTGTGTATTGGCATTGTCTTCTATAGTCCGATGCAACCTTAGAAAAATGTATGTCAAATCAC
Source organism: Listronotus oregonensis (assembly GCA_019359885.1). NCBI lineage: Eukaryota > Metazoa > Arthropoda > Insecta > Coleoptera > Curculionidae > Listronotus > Listronotus oregonensis. The sequence goes on along the minus strand of JAHBCN010010868.1, from coordinate 12,353 downwards.
GGAAGAAAAGGTCCCAACGGATTGCTCATAAAGGGGTGGACATTCGCTCCTGCGTTAGACAACACGTGATAAATATGGAAGCGTCTAAATGCAGTAGATTTTGTCACAAGTAGGAGGGACAAACAATATCTCCTGTTTCTTGGTGTCATCATGTCTATGTTGTTTGTGTCAGTTTGCAGTTTAGCAACACCATCTAAACTTTTCTCTTGGTTAGTTCTGGTTTGTAGTAATTTCGCAGAAATATCTGTATTTTCCATGAAATTAGAGGCATTTCAAATATTTGCATAGGAAAATTGTTCAGTGAAAAAATATGGTTTTAAGAAAAAAATAAGTTTGCAAAATTTGGGATTTAACCAAAAACAATTAAAAATGTTGTTTTTAAAAGTTTAAATTTTTGCTGAGAGGCACCCAAAAAATATTGTTTTTGCAAATTCCAACCTGATATTTTTTACTAATGTGTTCCCCTTAAGGCAAATAGCATCTGCTATATATTTATTGTGGGTCCCACACCTTATTTTTGTTTAAATAAAAATTTAAAAAAATTCTAGAGGTGCCACTGAGTAGTAACCGGTTGGTTCTGCTTGCTAGTAACAAAAACTAGCAAAACTAGAACTAATAACTAGTTCTGGTTAGATCTGGTTAGTAGTAACCAGAACTAACCAAAAAGAAGAGGCACTTATCGGCGAACGTGAATAAAAATACACCTAATGCAAAATCTGACTAATTGTTTTTTATGTATTATGATCAAAGAATATATTGGGGAAACGGAACATTTAAATTTGACTTTATAGTAAATATTGCCCTTCACAATGGGGAATTTTTTCGCGACAAATGCAGTAGCATTTGTGAATGGGCAAACCGTTGGAACATTATCTTTTGTGATTCGACATATATTTTTTTAAGATTGTATCATGGCATGGGAGACAATGCTAATACGCTGCCTGGTTTCAAAAACGTCGTTAATGATCCCTTCATAGAGCAGCAACAAATTTATTATACATATATTATACATACAACATCTTTATATTGTTTTATTGCGACAGAATTAAAGATGCTTTTTACCATCGAAATATTTTAATTTTAATGAAGTTCTAACCCGGTCACTGTCTTGCTCCGCCATTTGGTTAACCACACTGGTGACATGACACGTAACTTCTGTTTGTGCAAGAAAGAACAATATACAAGTATATTTTTAATAAACGAATGAAATGAAATATTATAAATGAATGAAAAAAAAAACAATTGGGGGTATAAGTGACTTATAAAACACTTCACATGGCTATTTGTTTAAGTCATCGTAAGTTCAGGAACTAACGTGGACCGTACTGGAACCAGGTTGAAAGAATTATGGTTTAAAATCATCATAATTGACTAAGTTCCAATATTACATCTTGGATGAGAAAGGAACTGGTAGATTTTTATATCACTTGGTCTTGGAGCAAGCGAAACTAATTCAGACTATTGAAATACTTTGTACATATTTTTTTGTTAATTGATATGAATATTGACGGTATAATTATTCTTTTTGGATTTACCATGTTGCATATTTACCTGAAGATTAACCGATTTATCTTAAAGCTTCGTCTAAAATTGGAAAAAATGCTTTAAATGACCTAAAATTGAATTAGGAAACGCGTATGGATTTTTTTATGGCTCTGAGTAAAATAAAAGAGACGGATCAAAATTGGTGATTTTTGGGGTGTAAAATAGCACTTTACGCTCTGCACAGCTCGGGCAACAATTAGCCGAGGGTGTAAAAGTGCTTTATACCAGAGATGCAAGCACTATTTTTTGTACGACTGAAATTATTAACTAAGCATTTTCTGTAGTTATTGGATTCTTTTGCTGATATTACTGTCAAGCTTAAGCCAAATTAATTTAACAAACTTTAAGTCACCAAAAAAAATTAAATGTGCTGTCAATTGTCAAAAAGTGGTTTTCAAATTTAAATTTTGAGCCGAAATAATTTAAAAATAAAAGAAGCTGCATAGAAAGTCTGTCTAGTTTCGTTGACAAAAAAGTCAAGACTAGTTTAAAAATGGCATACAGTGATTTCATGAGATGGTGCAGTAGACTTGTCGAAGAAGAAAAATTAAAACATAATGCCCTTTACACAATGGTCCTTTATTCCATGCTAAAATCGACAATAATCCTGCATAAAAACATTAATATAAGTAGGTTGCCAAAAATAATCGCGTTTTTAAAGCGATCATTTGATGGATACATTCCCAATAGTGATGAGGAGACCGAGTCCAGGCCTTGGTCTTCGCTTGCAGCCAAGACCAAGACCGAGTATGCAAGACCAAGACCAAGACCAAGACCAAGACCAGGGGTATGCAAGACCAAGATCAAGACCGACAAGACCGAGGGGTGCAAGACTACGCAAGACCAAGACCGCCCTTTGCAAGACTCTTGCACTTTTGTCACTTTTTTTAAATTATAAATTTAATTTTTTTATTAATTCAAAGGGATTTCATCAGACATGAAAAAATGTGTGAGAAATGCTAAAAAGGGGGATTATTTTTTGAGTAAAAGGGTTTTTTAAATAAAAAAAAAAATTAAATGGATAACTTCGTTTTTAATAAAATTATCTCGATAACCATAGGTTCATAACATGTTTCAAAATAATAAGATTTGACTCAATGGTCCCACAAAGCCATATCTCCAAAACCGTTTGCAGGAAAAAATAAATACAAAGTTATAGAACTGAAAAATACCCATTTAATTGTTTTTTTTTAAATTGGTATCTGTGTCCCTTCTGGATCAAAAATTTAAAAAAAGGGAAAACATTTTTTTGTACACTGTAAAAGTGGCATCATTGGTTCTTTTTAAAATAAAAATAAAAGTAAAAGTGATGGTTTAATAAAAAATATATTTGTCATTTTATAGGAATCTTTTTATATAAATTATTGTTTTAATAAAAAAAATAATTAAATGGATCCCTTTGTTTTTTTAAAAAAATTTTAAAAATAAAGAGTTCGTAACATTTTAAAAAAAATAAAATTGTGACTCAATGGTCCAAAAGCCCCGTATTCCCAAAAGTTTGGAGAAAAACTAAGGTCAAAAATTATAGGCTGAAAAACCCACCCATTCCAATGTGTTTTTTTTTTTTTAGGTATCTATGATGCCTTACTGGATCAAAAAATTTAAACCAGGAAAACATTATTTTTTCCACATGTAAAAAGTGGCATCATTGATTTCCCTTTAAAAAAAAATAAATTTTAAATGATGGTTTTATAAACATAAAAATGTGTGTCTTTTAAAAGGGGTTATTTTATGATAAAGGTTTTTTAATAAAATAATTAAATGGATCACTTCGTTTTTTAATAAAATTATCTAAACGTAAAGGGTTCAGTAACATGTTTCAAAAATAATAAGATTGTAACTCAATGGTCCGACAAAGCTCGATATCTCCAAAACCGTTTACGACAGAGAAAACTAAGAGTACAAAAAGTTATAGAAGCTGAAAATTACCTACCTATTCCTAATGTTTTTTTAATTAGGTATCTAGTGATGCCACTTACTGGATCAAAAATTTCCAATATCCAGGAAAACATTATTTTGTGCCACATGTAAGAAGTGGCATCATTAGATTGCTCCTTTAAACTAAGATATAAAATGTAAAAGTGATGGTTTAATAAAATATATTTGTCATTTTATATAGGAATACTTTTATATAAATGGATTTTAAATTTCACTTCCGGGGTTTTGACGGAAAAGTCAAAACAATGCCAAAGTATAATGATGACGTCATTTTTGTCAAACCGAAAATGATATATAAAAAACATTCTACGTCGACATTGTACCTATATGACAGTGAAGAATTTCCAGCATAATATACAGGAAAGCGATTTTTTTAAATGAATTTTTTGCTATAATTTTTCTATTTTAGGTTAAAAGCTAAAAATAAGGAAGTTTTCTTGAGTGGTAGTGGATTTTGTAAAATTCTGAAATAGAAAATAATTTTACATTTTACGCCCTTTTTTCTATAATTTTTGTATATCCAGTTTTTACCATTATGAACGGTTTCGGGTATATCGATCTTTGTCGCACTATCGCACCTTGTATATGCAGAATGTTTATAAGTATTTTGTACAAACTTTGTACGACAAATGTTTGACTTATTTGAGCATAGAAAGTTTATTTGAACTGAAAAGCTTCCTAAATACCTTTTTTTTAATTAGAAACCAATGTTTACATATCAGAATCATTTTCATGGAAATTTCACATCTGGTTGAAATTAAAAGTTTTTTCTGCCTCAGAGTACTCAGTATTGTAATTTTATATGCTTCTTAAAGAAAATTTAAATATTTCTATCACTAAAATGAAGCACTTTAAAAATAAACCTTACATTTAAAATATCCTTTTATTCAAATAATGTAAATGTACCATGTAAGGTTAAAATTGGTATATTTTTAAAATTTTAAAGCAAAAATATAGTATCCATCTTTATTTATTTGTGTTATAAAAATATTTATTTTATTTAAGATTGCTTAGTTTAAATTATAACTACCAAAAAAAGCAAGACCAGCAAGACTCTTGCAGCAAGACCAAGACCAGGGTGGTGCAAGACCAAGACCAAGACCAGAAGAAGACCGGACCTTCTTTGGGTGCAAGACAAGACCAACGACTTCAAGGACCAAGACTAGCCCGGTCTTGGTCTTGGTCTTGCTTTGCTCATCACTAATTCCCAACGTTTTTGCTGCATAAAGTTGTCATTAGCTTCGAAATCGCAGGAGCCTGTAAAAGGGACGAGTTCAACAAATCAGAGAGATTGATTTTATACATCAAGAATCGGCCGGAAGAAATTAACTAGTTTTTAATGCTCCAAATTATAATCAGTGTACTTTTAACATATCTTTTAAATAAATATATTGTGTGAAATGGAGGCTTTATTTAATATAATTGTTGTTTTATACATTTATAAATTCGGGAGTTTTTGTAACATTTTCGCCCTAGAACATAAAAGGGGAATTTTTTGCCCTCATTTGAGAGCGTGTAGTGAGTATATTATATTACAAGATTAAAAATGCATCTTTTTTACGAGCAATAAGCACTTTTAGTCCGTATGATAGATAGAATAGATACTATTTTCTCTCCAACCAAGTCAAAATTAATACATTTAGTTATTCAAAAGAGCTCAAATGCAATTTCTTTTAACCCTAGGACTAAAAGTGTTGCTAAGCAACGAGCACATTTTTGTACGGTATAAGAATTGATAGTTTTTGCATCTGAAAATAGTAATTTTTTGACGTTTGGATAAAAAAATTACATTTACCACCTGGTCGTACAAACATGGATATTGAAACTTAGCCTTTGTATCCTAAATTAATAAATACTTAAGCCGCTATTTTTAAATTTTTTTAAAGTAAACCATTTATTGTCTTGGTGTGTTTTATGGCCTGGCTGTTAACACGTTTATGTAAATAGCTATATAGGTATATTTGACGTATTTATTATCATCTTTGTATTTGGGGAATTTACATATCGTATATTATCCTACGGGCAATAAATAAAACGCATTTCCCATAGGTGACGTAGGCGTAGGGTCGGTCAATCCAGGGTGTTAATTGTCTAAGTAAACTTTAGAAATTAATATCTTGATAAAATTTTAGATAAAAAGTTTTACACATGAAGTCAGAAATTTAGTTTCCAAAATACAGAATGTTAAAATAAAAAAAAAATTATAATGATCTTTTTCATTAATGCTAGCAAAATTATTTTTTTGATACAGTCTTTTAATAATGAAACTTTTACTTGTTATTATATTAGACAAAAAGGAATATTTGGCGCTTTTTGAAAATAATTTTATTTTTTCTAATTTAAATTTCTATCACTGGAAAACAATAAACCTACAAAAGTTGGTTTGATTAGATCTAATATAATTAGTATTTTATAAACAATTTTGTTTTGTTGTAACATTAATTTAAATTGAAAAAAAATTGTACAAAAACCAAATATTCTTTTAAACAAGGGCTTTTAATTCTTTTTTATTTGATATATATATATATATATATATATATATATATATATATATATATATATATATATATATATATATATATATATATATATATTATATATATATATATATATATATATATATATATATATATATATATATTTATATATATATATATATATATATATATATATATATATATGTATAATAATTAATATATAGGATATATATATATTAAAACTAACTTTAAATTAATTATTTTCTTAAAATTTATTAGTGCCAATAAACCTATGTACCTTAAAAGAAAAAACTTAATTCCTAGAAAGAGTTAAAAGGGGGTGAATTAACCAAACTAACCCTTATGCATATTTTTGTATTAAATTTTTTTAGTCCTAAAAAAACTTGTACCATTAAAAAGAAGAAAAACTTTTTTAGAAAGATTTTTAGGGATGGCAGAATTTACTTTCTAAGCCCTTAAATGTAATTTTTTATTTTATATCTGAATTCAGTGACCCAAAACCTATATAGTATATATATATATATATATATATATATATATATATATATATATATATATATATATATATATATATATATATATATAATAATAAGGAGGAGGAATCTTGTGACCAGTTAAACAACAAAGGTACTAAATTGGACCGATACCAAGCAATTTAGTACTTATATATATATATATATATATATATATATATATATATATATATTTATATTATATATATATATATATATATATATATATATATATTATATATATTACCATTAAAAATGGGGAAAATTTGTTTTAGCGAAATGTTGTTTTAGGGGTGTGAGGTGTAAAAAATGATTGAATATAGCCCTTCTTAGCCCTAACATGTAATTTTTAATATCATATTCGAATTAAGTGACCTAATAAACCTATATGTACCTTTAAAAACGGGGAAAACTTTTTTTAGCGAAATGTATGTTTTAGGGGTGTAGATAAAAAAAGTGAATTTAGCCCTTTTTGGCCCTCAGATATAATTTCTGATATTATATTTGAATTAAGTGGCCCAAAAAACCTATATGTGCCATTAAAAATGCAAAAAAACTTTTTTTTAGCGAAATTTATTTTTCGGGGTGAAGAGTGTAAAAAAATGGGGTTAAAAACACCCTCTTTCGTAGTACCCCATATACCTTTCCGACAGTTTGTAGTTGATCTATTTCTAAAGAGAATGCAAAAGGTTTCATCTCGATTTATGTACTTCCAAAATCAATTAAAGGTGTATTACAGATTTACCCGGACTATATGTGAGACTTCGACTTGCCAGAAAATTTCGGCAAACTTTTTCAATTAAACCAACCTTTTATTTCTCTACTAAAAACAAGGCAAGGCAATTTAAGGCAACGTCATGCAAGTACATCACTGCTTAAAAATTGAAATGTAACAACCTTGTAAAGGAAATTAACTAAAATACTAGAAAGTCTTGCGAGTAATGCATAACATTAATAATAACGATCTTCCTGTTTCCACGTTGTTTTCGTTTAAAAGTACCCTGTATAATTTTAACTAACGGGTATGTTGAATGTTAAGTTCTTGTTTAAACGAGTAACTACTTAAGTAATAGCGAAAGGATGCGTTTAGTATGACAAGAACCAGTTCTGAAGTGGCCAAAGAGGTTTTCTGACCTCTAAGGTGTCAAGTCTTTGAATTGTTTTGCATAAGCCATATGCTATGTGGTTCTAATAGAATTTATATTGGCTGCTAATTTTATTAAAGCTATTAAGTAAGACACTTAATTTAAGAGTTTTTAAAGTACTCATATAAAGTTCCGCAGAAGCAAGATAATTTTGTCATTTTAGTCAGCTTATTTGCCAGAATAATAAGCAATATATAAGTGTCAAAGATAAGGAGGGCCAGTATGGAAATATCCGAAATGGTAAGAGATAGGTGTGTAGTTTAAATTTGGCAAAGTTGCATATTGGGGAGCTTAATAATATACCTTTGTAAAATGGTTAGTTATATTTTGTACTCCCAGAAATATGGCGAAAAAACTAAAATTTCGATTTTGGTTTTTATTTTTACAAGTTTATTTCAGTTAGAAAAAATCTAAAAACACATTCTTATTGGAACTTTTTGCGCTTTATCTATTGACAAAGTCAAATATTTCTTACGACGTTTCATTCTTGCTGAACCATCATCAACTTTTTTTTAAAGCGGCACTAGGTTGTTTATTGCATTTTTTGAGGCATTTTTAATCCCAATTAAAATATTGTATAACACTTGATATTTTTCGGTTAAATAAACATATTATCCCTAAGTGACAATGAGTTAGTCAAGGAACTCACATCTTTTTGTATAGGGGCGTTCCAAATTTGTGAAATAAATATTAAGTGTTATACATTTTTGTAATTGAAAAAATAAGAGGTTCAAAAAAACCAAATAAAAAGTCCAGGGCAGTATTTAAAAAAATTAAGTTGATAATGGTTTAATGAAAACGAAACATTGTAAGAAATTGACTTCGCCAATGAATGAAGCGCAAAAAGTTCCAATAAGAATGTTTATTTAAAATTTTTCTATCTTTTGAAAAACTAGTAAAAAAATAAAAACAAAAATCGGAAATTTTCTTGGCAATACGCAACTTTGCCAAATTTAAACTACCCACCTATCTCTTACCGTTTTGGAGATCCCCATACTGGCCCTCCTTGTAGATCTTGATGTTTACATTTTAACTTTCCAAAAAAAATTATTAATGTGAGTAACTGCTTTAAAAATAATACAAGAAGAGCGGTATAAAATAATTTTTTATTAATTAATTTATACTTGTTGTAAGTTGTAAAAAGTCTTTTTGATAGAATTAAAATAATTCGTTTTGATCAAAATAAAAAAAGAAAAAGAGTTTTTAAAAGATAGTTTAGTTTAACATATTTATACTCTTGATTTTATAAACAAATGCTTTTTATAATTTGAACAACCAAATTTATAACAAAATCAAAATAGACCTATTACAAATCTATTTTTAACCATAAATTTCTGGGTTATCAAATAAAATTCGACGAACAGCTAAAAAATTAATATTTGTAATAAACGAAAACACCAAAAATGTTGTATATAAGATCCCTTGTGAACGTAATAAATTTTATATAGGTGAAACTTCAAGACAATTAGCCAAACGCATAAAAGAACATAGAGAAACTACATTAAAAATACAGTATTCCATAAACCAAAAATCTGTTAACACGCATTTGATAACAACCACAAAATAAACTGGAATGCTTCTAGTATTTTAGCAAAGAAAACTTGTTAAAAAACGTAATATAAGAGAAAGTGGATTTATATTATTAAATAAAGGTAAATGTGTAGCATCAATATCTGTTAATTTAAATAATACATTATTACCCATGCTTGATGTTGGAGTAATTTCAGGTAAGCTTAAAATCAATTAACACACCACCACACCTTTTTTGGCCTTTTAAAAATTATAAAGATACCAGTCAAAAAACCTAATATGTCATTTAATAAAAAACCTTATAAATTTTAAAAAGCTGTCAGAATTTCCTAACTTTAAAATCCATTTGTTTTAAAATTTAGTTTAAATTTCTATTTTTTTCTTGTAATTTTATTTTGAAAACGGTGACCGACCTGCCACCGAAACGTAGACAAGTGTTTTTGATTTTTTTGTTGATGGTTTTTTCCTTTTTTGTCGCAGGCGATCTGCAAGTTCATAGAGCCAATAGGCCTGAGCAGGTTCAGTTTGGTATACCCCGGGACCTGGACCGATGTGGTCCCATTTTCCAAAAAAATGTAAGGCGAGTAATCCCAAAGAAAACATACTGAAACATGAACCTGTCACAAAACTATAGAACATATTTAGACTTTTTTTAACGCCATAATAGAGCTCTTAGAATTTCCCG